>DWJQ01000457.1:0-14290 GCA_018248915.1 Hesperia meskei straton | reverse complement strand
AGCAGGTTATCCTCACTATGAAGCAAAGACAAACAGTTGTCAAATGTGGCCTATTAAAATGGCCCTACTTTATGTTATATGGATGTGTTTGTCCTCTATATTATATTCTTTTATTGTGTAGTACGACTTCTTTAATAAAATATTTTTAAACTTATTTTTAAATACATTGTCAGATTGTTCTGTTTTTAGTGATTCTGGTACTTTATTGTATATTTGTATACATTGATATTGGGGGCTTTTTTTAAACATATGAAGTCGGCAGGCCGGGATAGTTAAATTATTTTTACGTCGAGCGCTCTTTACATGTTCAAACATATTTATATTTTGTCTCACAAACATGGCTGATTCTAATATGTATATTGATGGTAGAGTAAGAATGTTCTCCTTGATAAAGTGGGGCTTGCAAGAGTCTCTGGGCTTTATTTTGTATATGATCCTTATCATTTTTTTCTGTTTAGTAAACAAATCATTAACATTTGTACTGTTTCCCCACATTATTACTCCATAACGTAGCCAGGCATAGGCATAGGCATAATACGCAGACAGAGCACATTGGATATTGCTATTTACTTTTAGTACAGTTAATGCATATATGAATTTTGATAATTTGAGTTTTACATCTTCTATATGTTTTTTCCAATTCAAATGCGTGTCCAAGGTTATACCGAGCAATTTGAATGTGTTAGTCTCCTCTATGTGTAATGTGTTAAGAATTAGCTGTAGATCTATTGAGTGTTTATTATACGGCATAAATTGGATAATTTTTGTTTTTTCTTCATTAACCATCAAATTATGCTCTGAAAGCCATTGCTTTACTGATTTGTATGAATTAGTGATTTTAGTAACGCTATTGTGATCTGTTTTGTTGCATTCGAATAAGAGCGATATGTCGTCGGCAAAGAGGACACAATGGGTGTCAGCTATTTTAGGCAGGTCGTTTATATAGATAAGGAATAAGATGCATCCTATCAAACTTCCCTGCGGGATAGAACTGTTTATCGTAATTAGTTCTGAGCTCAGGGTCGCCAATTCACCGGTGCAGTCGTTATGGTGTTCGATTTGGACAAGCTGCTTCCGGTCAGTGAGGTAGGATTGCATCCATTTGTGTGCACTGCCTCGGATGCCCACACCATATAGTTTCTCTAGCAGAATTGTGTGTGAAACTCTATCGTACGCCTTAGACATATCGAGAAGTATTCCTACTGCATGATACTTATCGTTAATGTATTTCAGTATCTCCTGGACATAGGTGTACACGGCAAGCGTTGTAGAGCGTTTTTTGCGAAATCCGTATTGATTTGGGTCTAGAATGCGATATTTCTCTAAGAAATTGTATATTCGATTCGTCATTGCCTTCTCAAAAACCTTCGATATGACCGGGAGTAAAGCAATGGGACGGTATTGGCCTGGTTCATCCGGTTTTCCACCTTTTTTTAAAATAGGTTTTATTTTTGCTATTTTGAGCTTGTCTGGGAACGTGGTTTCGTTGAACGATTGGTTTATAAGTAGCGTCAAGATAGGTGTTAGCTCTTGTATGCAAATCTTAATTAGTTTTGAAGGGATATCGTCGATGCCACTACTGAACGTATTTGGGAGTCTATTTATTATTATTTGAGTTTCGTTTTCTTTAAGTTACAAAAGAGATTAAAAATGTAAAGGCTTATTTGACTATTTTCTTTATAGTAGAAGTAAATAATTAAAAAAAAACTTTAAAATAGCATTGATCTAAATAATGCCCTTTCAAACTACAGGAAATATTAAAATTTCCAACAATATTTCATTTTAAATACAAAAATGAACCTTGTTTACAAAAAATCATCAGCATCACACTGCTTTGTGATTATTTAGTAAAGTTGGAAACAGTTTAGCCACAAAAATACTCGATAGTAATCTAATACTTAATTAAACAAAATATAACTTACGAGCAAAAAATCCTATTGGTACTGCAAACGTTGTTAAAATTTGACCGAACAAACATAAGCTTTGAACATGTAAAGGCATTGTAACTTAAGTACTCGTATAACAAGCAACAGTGAAATAGCTACCCACTCTGATTCCTGAAGATGCAGTTCTGGAATCCAATTTGCTGGTATTGGACCGCTGACTTTGTCTCGCTCCCCACAGGCGGTTTGAAGCAGAAATTTCACTTCGTAAATTTCTCGACGACGTAAAATTTCACTTCGTCGACGACGTAAAATTTCTCTTCAACGACGCAATTACGTAGCGATCTTAGCCAGGATGGATGTTGTATTAAATTCTTTACCGGGCTAATAATTTTAGCATTTTTGTTTTCATCGAGTAGTTGCTCACTTCTAAACAAACACTAAACACGATGTTATTAATTAGATTGTATCTTTTTTTATTTATTTAATCAGCGAACATAAAATAGTAATAATTAATTTTATTTTTTATAATTATGCAAATGTGACATGAATATTAAATTTAATAATTACAACATCAAATGAAAACATGATTTCAAATAAAATCTATATAATATATTCAGTTATGTCTTAGGTGGGTGGGTAACTGGGTTTTTTGTTTCTTATTAATTAGCTTGTAAAATTAGATTTTGACAGTAACTGGACCGAACAGCGAACCTATTTGATACTTTTTTTTGTTATAAATAAACCAACCAAATAAAACATTTAACTTATATACAGTATACTAAGTACATGAGCACTGTTAATCAGTAGAAGTGGATATAACAATTTTGTCACTAAGGCGTCCTTAATTTATCTACTCTACATAGATACATTATTTAAACTATTAATTTTAGTAGGTAATCTGTTTTAGTAATTAATTAAAATATTACCCGTACCTATAATGAAAATGATAACAAAGTCTATTTATATTAATAAATTTTGTAATTATAAACTAATTCCTCGTAATGTTCGATTAGGTTCCGAATAATCGTCTCTTCGATTGATAGAAAAAAATACAATATTTTATAGTTCTGTGAATATCCTAGAGAGTGAATATCCTATCTACTATTTTTACCAATTTGGGCTGGGATCTTAAATAACAAAATTTTTATATGAACCTCCGTTATTACTTACCAGTACATCAACTTCAGGTAAATAACACCATGTTCACGAAACGAAATTAAAATTACGATAGTAGGTACTCAATAAAGTCCGAGCTATTATATAATTAATTTCATTTATAATACGTATCCACTTACCAATTCAATTTGGTGCCTATCTCGTAAAATTTAATCCTTTAAATAACGCTGAAAGCTTTATTTCAGCCAACATTTAGTTCATCAATGGCCTACTCATTTCAAATTGTAAAGATTCTGGCTGAATTCATCAAATTCAAGGTGGAGAGGAAAATTAAAATCTATGAGGATAAAGGTCCCGTTTCATGGGCATACCTGCACATCCCACAATATATCCGGCCTCAATGGTTCATTTTCAATCGATTTTCAGTCTTATTTCCTTGTTTATAAAGCACTGGAGACGCGTCATGGTTAAATTCAAAAGCCATAAAAGCTGCTAGTGACGTGGAGAGGGTTAAAAATGCAAAAGCTCTTTAGTTGAGCAAACATTTCTTTGTTCGGTCTGAATGCGAGTCAAGCATGTAGTAGGTATATTTTGGTTTATCTTAGTAAAGCTGTAAGTAGGTGTATTTCTTTATTAAAAGCTTCTTTTGTTACATTTTTATTTATTTTTATAAATTATGGGTTTTATTGTTAGGGTTAGACTTTCCTAATGGTTTATTACGAAGAGAAATAAATCAAATTTAAGCTGATTAAAAGTATAGGATAGAAAAAGGTTTTTCCAAAAGGTAGTTCGTTTCATAATACAAGTAACATTATTTGCCAGGAAAATATAAATAGAGATTTTTATGATTGTTCAATATAAAGCTTATCTTCTTCTTTAAGCTAATCTAAGATTATACTGTTTTTATCATAACGTTGAGGGCATGCAGGGCTCCATCCATCTTTAAGTACAAACTAACTTCACTTACTAGTGATGCACCCTGTTAAACAGCTCGCTCGCTGGACTCAACATCATCCAGTTTTTGTTGGGCTTACAACTCAGCTGCCTAGCTATGGCTTTCTTGCTTGAGTCAACGGATGCCTTGTCATGTTCTGGCTTGAGTCTTCACAGTTTTTGTTTCGTTCTTCTGTCTTTCTACCTTCTTCGATCTTGGCTGGCAATCGATGATGCCTTATATTTTCCTAAGTCAAAGAGAGATACTGAGGACATAATATCAAGTGGCACTTGTGCTCACTTGTCTGCTATGACTATAAAAATAACATTATTTTATAACAATACATATTTATATTTTTATCATTGTAGAAAGACTGCTCAACCTTTGTTTATTTTTGGTCAAAGGTTCACTATCCTAAATTTAATGCGCAAAAAACCACTAGCGTCTTGCAGAATAATTTATTGCGGTAACCAATTGTAAGTGGAAACCTATACATTTCCATTAACGTAATCTTCAGGGTTGGGCTTTGAATACAAATTGAATAAAAAACAAGATTGAATCCTTACAATTCAGTAGGAATTCTAAGGTATATTTTATCCATGACTGAGGAGGAAATTAACCACCACAATTGTTTTTAACGTACCTACTAAACATCTATTTAAATTAAATGTTACATGTTGGGTATGATCGTAATTTAGTGATTGAAATAACAAGTTAACCAATTTGATTAGCTTTGGCAGTGATTTTTTTCTACTGAAATACACTGAGCTACCAGCAATTTCCATAAAATACACAAAAGTGTAATCACCTTCAAATTGCACAAAAATTCCTGGAAATTAAATTTTTAAAGCCAGTCATGGTGTCAATATGTAGCCGACTGTTCCACGAAGCATAACAATTCATTGTGACCAAATAAACATTCGCACCTCGTATTTGTCTTTCTGCGGGAGAAACTTCATCGTGTTCGATTGTATTGACAAACAAGTCTGCGGGATTATTCTGGTTGGTACTAACATAATTTAAATTTAAAGTTTGAGCGGGTAACTTCGACGCTTCGAGTTGAAATGCTTGGGGCTTGAGACGTGTTGGGGAATTAGTAACGATCGGATGCTTTGTTATTTCTATACCTTCAAGACTTCGATTGCTAACATTATCTAATGTAGGTAATGTTGTTGAAAACTAATTTGCGAATTATCGTGTTCTGTAGAGTACGTGATACTGATGTTTTAGCCATTATGGGACTGTGGCGTAAAGTTTAGGCTTTATATATTTTAGGAATGTAATGAATGAAAAATTAAAAAAAATTACGGGCTGGGAAAATTTTTTTACCATTGAACTTCGGCTTGTGTCTGTTACAAACCGATTAACGATTATATAAGTGACTCATCTCACGGTAAGTGTTGAAACATACGAAATGCGTTACAGATGTTTTGTCAGACAAAATCCTGAATTTTGACTAGTTCTTTGACTTAAAAAACATTTCACGATAAGTTTTAGTTCAGAGAGATTTTTACCTGCTTCTACCATAGTAGTTAAAAATTATCCACCATGATTATCATTGAAATTGAACTGGTATTACAAAGACCAGCCAAACCTACAATTACATGACTTAATTAGGTAAGTACCATTATCTCGTCCGTCCCTTTAGCTTCCAGCACGGCGCGGAATCACATTTGTCGCCGTATATGAATTTATGTCATCGGAAGCTAATGGGTCACGGGGCCGAAAGAGTGGAGGTAGCCTTGGACTAAGGTGGATGAAGTTACTAATCCTGTAGTAATTAATAAAACATTATCATTTTAATATTTCAACACTACCTGACAACCCAAATGGTGCAATGGTTAACACGCCGGATCGCTGTTCTGAGGGTCCTGGGTTCCATTCCCAGGGACCGCGTTCCATTCCCCTAATTTAATTCCCTTTTCCGTATTTGAATGATGGGTTTAAATTTCCATACTAGGTCTGTGTGTGTGTGTCCTTGTCTTGAGTGCGATGGGCACCCACGAAACAGGGAATCCCAATGCTGGGCCATAGTAAGTATGTAGCGTTATAAAGTTACTTTCTATTAAGTTTTGTAAAATCATTCCAAGGTTGTGTCCGTTTTTGTAGGATATACTAGGAATAGGGAAGGTAGAGCCTTACAATATGATATGCAAATCTCTAAATACCACGGTTAAGCCTACCATACTTTTCGCGGTTATTCAACGCGGAAGAAACGGGTAGAGGCCTTTATCAACCTACTAATACCATTATCAACTTTTGTAACACTGATAAAAAATTACCTTACTATCGGTTTGTTTCTAGGATCGAGATGTGATCGAGTTTAACTCAAGAGGTTATTTAGACATTCCACATAAATGTGAAATTTGAAGACTTTTTTATCTATTTACATGAATTAAGGCGCGTACGTACAAATGAAAAATAGTAAAAAATATTTCATGTGAACACTTACTAAAATGACACGTAAAATTATGTACGATATACCTCACCCCGGTTGATTTCTAAGGAACCACGAAGTTTCCAGAAGCGAAGCGAGAGCAGGTCTATTAGTTTTAACTATGAGTAACCTCAAAGTTACCTCGAAATACCTATACTTCTTAATCGTGTTTACTTCCAGTTTACATAGTAAGATACGTTAGTATACCGAATTATTATCAAAGTTAAGTCATGTTTGTTGTCGCCGTTAAATATTGCGTGATCTTCGTCTTGTTTGTAGTGGGTCATGGAGGATGGTATTAGGGAGCGAAGGGATCACAGCTGTCAGGATATTAAAATGAGATTTGCCAATTTAAGAGCAGTAACCAAGAGTTAGGCCGGTCATACACTTTCTTGTGAAAACGTGAACTAAACAATATTAAGGTAACAGAAACTTATTTTCAATGGAATTAAGACAGCATACGAGCCTGCAGCCCTCTTTCGCAACCACCCAATACTAGTATGACTGAGGTCGAATAAGATTAAAGTCGGGAATAGTTAGTTCCACCAGTGCTAATGCCGAATATAGGAGCATATCAGTAATTAAAAGTACGTACAAGTATTAAGCATAAACAAAATATATACGCCGGACGCAATTAAAACTTGACGCGGGCTTATCATAGAATTTCGCAAACTAAGATCTGGTGTGAAATAACATACCTATGCTTACTCGTAAATAACTTAATTAGATCATTCTAGGAAGTTCCTTGTGAAATCTAATCTTCCAGAGAAGCCGATTATAAATTATCCTGGATGTTATTAATATTTTTTCATATTGTTCGTTTGTTAAAAAATTGGAAACCATGTCTTTGTTAATTACATACGTAAAATATAAAATATACCGACATACATTACCGATTTAAGCATGAATTATAGGATTAGTAGTCGTATTAGTTTATGTTCGTGTTATAAATTAATTATTTATAACATGCTTCCGTGAAGAAAATCACACCATTAAACCCGCTTACTTGAATATTATCTGTAATCAGTTTCTCAAAGATGAGTGAAGTCTGCCAATCTGCACTTACTCAGTATCGTAATCTAACGTTCACAAACCTAAGCCCATTATTGGGATAGTGGGTTATGATGATGATTTCAACTCGATTGCGACAATCTTGTAAAACTCTCTATACATGAGCTGCCGAGAATATGGATTGCCACTAGACTTGCAAATTGTGGAATGAACCTCCCTAGGTATTCCCGGAGCTCTCTCTACATGGAGGTTTTCGAAAAAGGTGTAAAAAGAATTCTCCCTCAGAGCCGGCGTTGCACGGGTGACTCCTCTGGTGTTGCTTGTGTTCATAGGCGAAGATGACCACTAAGATGGCTCGTCTACTTTTAGGTCAGCCCTTGAGACTATAACAAATACGGGCTGTATTTGTTCTATTCGTTTTTGTGCATCATGATCCCAGAGACAATGGCAATGAGAAGTGAACGATTGTAGCATTTTCAACGTCTATCCTATCTATCGTGTAATATTAGAACTCGGATTGCGTATTTGTTTTTCAACTCAAACAAATTGAGAACAAGCGTAATTAGATATGTCTATATTGACGTACTGTGGCCTTGCAGAAATAAATATTGAAATAAACCTTGGAGTACACCGGACATGCATCGGTCTCCTATTTTAACCCTTCTTTCGTTTCGTAAAACTTATTTTTAGAAAGAAATAAAATACTTCTACTATTTTACGTTCATTGATTCAAATAGTCTGTTATGTACCTAATTCCTATTTAAGACTCAACATACCTTTCAGTTTTCGTGGTTATGTACTATAGACTACAAAAAAGTAGTACTAGATCATTGCGACTTGCGACATGTATGGATGACAAAAAACATTCTTTACTTTTCTATTGTATACCTATAATATCACTATTAATATTCTTGTATATAAAAGTATACTATTATTGTATTTAATAGTATATAACGACATTTTTGAATGGGCAAAGATTTCGAACATAACATGATTTCGAACGTAACATGTGATATGTGATATTCCAAAACTTTAAAGTAAAAGAAAAATAAGAGCAATTCGTCGAAGTAAGGATTATCATATTTTTTCTATTAATATACAATAGCTCGACTCGAGTTATTCTGCAGCTTTGTGCAGAACATGCAGTTTAGTGTGTGCTTCTCTTTATAGCAGCACATGGCCAGCAAATATCGATAAATCGTTTCATAAATATTGAAGAGGCGTCAAATAATTATGTTTAATCAATTTTATCGATATTGATGTTATGATGTTTTTGAGGGTTGGACTTGAATACTTCTTCATAAGGGTTAACAAAGTGTACCTACATACGTGTCGGTAATTTACCTTGAGGTCGAACTTTCAAAAAAACAGCAGCCATTTCTTTTAATTTGTGGTGCGTGTAGGATTGGAACGCAACACAAAACAACAAAATTAGAACACAAAACGACCACCAAAAAATGGATGGATTGTGTGTGAGATCATATGAAAGATAAGGAAGTCAGAGTAGATGCAATGGCTAATAAAGAAGAATCATAGCGAAAACATATTGCGCCGACCCCAAATAAAATTGGGAAAAGGGCAAGAAGCACCCCCATTTCCTCAAATAAAATTCGGAAATGGGCAAGAAGTACCCCAACTTCCCCAAATAAAATTGGGAAATGAGCAAGAAGCATTGGGCTCGGGCACGCTTGTTCAGGAATCAAACTTTCAAATAATTTGCCTGTGTGTTAACGGATACCTTAAGTAAAATTACCCCCATTGCAATTCAATAAGGAACACTGATGAATGATGATGTTTTATTTTGTTATTTCATTATATTAATCACTCTGACAGGCAACAAGAGATTCACGCAAGACGTTGAACTTTAAACGCGGTATACACAAATCTATAAAAATCAGATTTGAATTCCTGTCTCGATTCCCTTCATGAATAACCTAAAAATAACCTCCGGTTATTAGTTCAGCGTATCCTTCTTTATTTCCAACATAACAAGACCCATAATCCTTTGGGTTTATGAGCTAAAGTGATTTCGTGCGGTCTTTTTGCACTCTTTTGTTTTAAACCTGAAATAAGTGAAGAGTTCTCTCACACCGAAGTGTAATACGAGATTGTAGAATAGCTTTCTACCGCAAAGGTTTCTTCTTTTATTTCAAAATGGCCGACGATAGATTGCAACTTGTGGCGAATATAAGTGCTGGGCTCTTAATATATTTTTTTTATATTTACACTATTTCTACTCCTGCAGGAAGCTCTTAATCTTTGCCCAAAAACTTTACCGAAAACAATTATAAAAGTCAATTATTTTCATAGCTGAAAAAGCAAAGGAGAAGCTTTACAAGCAAAACCTTTAAACCATAAGGTCTACAAAGGTTACCAGGTATTAAAGGTATCATATTACACGGCGGTGTGATACTAGGAACACATAAACCCAATGGTCCAGAGAGTTGAAAGGGCTGTATATTTAGCCGTGCGTCATTCGTAGATTTGTTTAAGCCGGCTTGTGTTACCACGGTCATACATATCCATACGTATATGGCATGGTAAGTATAAATAATCTCACATTTGCGTCAGTGTATGGGTAGAAATACGAGTCGGATGTATGATTATTATTTGGCCATTAATGTCATTTATTGGTTAGGTACTTGTACCTATTATTGTCATTTCGTAGTTTGTCTGACTGACCAGCTTCTTGCTTAAGTTAGTCGTCAAATGACTAGTAGGTAATTTTTGGGCTAGGTGCTACATTCTTTATTTATTATTCTCTTATGGCCGGTGAGGCCTTGTCTGTCGTTTGTCGGTTATTATTAAAATAATTAACTTGGTCTCTGGATTTTCTGAAGTGACTGTTAAAACAAGGCAGTTAATTGCTCCTGTTTTGCTTGTAAGTACGCACAAACTCCCAATCAAAGCTGCTTTATTTGATCACTTAGTATTAACACAAGTCAAGACACGAGGGTTTTACAGAATAGAATGTTCCTGCATAAAATCTAAAATTACGTAAAGGTGCAATCAATGATCGGTAGGGTAAAAACACCCGTTTCGACACAGCTGCGGGCACAGACTAAACAAGACCGTCAAAATGACTAATCGCTAACTAAAAAATAAATTATGAGCGTGTAATATAAACAATGTGCTTAACGAACCAGCCCGACCAGTGTAATTAGACCTCTCGGGTAGAGTAACAGCTAATTAACATTTGGGCGTAAGTAAGTCTTTTTCAGGGAAAATGATTTTGATAAAAATAATGTATGTTTATGAAGATCTAGGTTTAAGACTGATTTATCTTAAATTGGGTGTTCTTATAGGTCCGAATGCGACTAAGCCCTTAAAACTGATGTCTTCACTTATTTTTATTGCACGTAGTGTATAAAATATGTACGAGAATATATTTATGTAAATTACGGACGGATGCATGTTATCTAGACCACTATAGAATATTTAAACTTAGATTAGTTCTTGTTATATCGAATATTAGCATTCAAACCATCTTGGATGGTCTCAGAGATTACCAACAAAGGTCAAATTGAAATATTGCTTAGGTATACGACTCGGACATTGCAATCATTTACGGTTAAACATAATTATGAACAAGGTACATATGTCAAAATAGACGCAAATTTTTAGTAGGTACTTTACAGTATTTTATTAAATAAGTACTTTCAGGACTTTACGAAAGAATTCTACATGTTTATTTTATCTAAAAGGGAAATATTTGTTCACACTTTTGTCTTTCTCACTTTGTTTTAAAAAGCGTTTAACAAAAGCGGAAGAATACCTAGTTAGCTCAAAAGGAAGTCCCAATAGTATTGCAGATAAAAAACGTAGTTAACTTTTCAACTCGCTTACCGTATCTGTGATAAAATTAATTAGTTTAGTGTGACAGGTCATATAAAAGTGGTCGCCTTACCACCACGTGTTAAAATACTATGTCCCCCACATACAGCCGCTTGAACCGTGAAAGATGAATTTCGAATACTCCACGCGTCGTGTATAGGTCTGTTAGGAATTATTAATGAATATTTTCATACCTTTCAGCGTTGTTATTTCATTAATTTTAATTTGTTTTAAAGTTTTTGTACTTGATAATTAGTCAAACAAAGACATTTTCTTGAAGCATCACATGGGGAGATCGCAGTCATCTTTTTACTTTCCTATGCGCTGCTTAGTTGTATATGATTATGTTGTATCGTTATAACAGACTAGCGACTTAATAAGAATAATTCTTGCCTCCTAAATACTCTTTTTCATCAGAATTGTCGAGTATTTATATTTAATATCTTTATTAAAATGCTAAGTAACAGCGCAATAATAATAGTTATTACTTTATGTAACTTAAAAGAGGGTTAGAATGTTTTTACAAACAGCAATATTGATTTAAGTGTTGTCGGCTGTTATTAACTTAATAAGCCTATTACAGGTAGACAAGTAATAACAGCAAGTGTTGCCAATCGTCAGCACTATTGCCAATCGTAATAACAGTCACTTAAGACAGTCTTGTCTGAGCTGGTAGAGTTTAGACCATGGGTTAAAACACTAATTTTAAATTGCTTCTGTCAAATAATTGAATATAAAACACTTGAATTAACTTAATAGATCTTGATGATTTTAAAAGGACTTTATAAGTCAGACGCTATGCAATTCGGAAGGTTGATTTCGTAGGCGTTAAGTAGATAAGAAAATAGATGATATATACAAATACATAGATGATGTTACATTCATAAATATTATTACACCAGATAACGGAAGCAATCGACCCTCTCCTAAAAGAGCAAACAAACTAAGGGATTTGCACAAAATATAAACCGCCGCATACTATCGATATTCAAACCCTATAAACATCATGTGTCTTCTTTAACCATGATAATCATTTAGTAAAGAAGACCGCATCAAAAAATGTGATAATATTAAGAAGTAAAGGTTGTATTCCTATAAAATAAAATAACTAAACTATTGTGAAGCTCTCCAATCGGCGACGTTTCTTTAATCTGTAAATTGGTAAATTGTTTGCTCTTCATTGCGGAAGCAATGAGTAGTAATTTGCCTTTGATTAATGTGTGTTGATGGAGTGTTGTCTCGCTTTAATCAATTGCGAATTGCGAATATTGGCATTGACCCCGAGTAGACCATGTGAAGGTAACTTCTCTATTAACACTGAAGTGTATGTCCAAATATAGTAGGACAGGACTTACTGAATTGGAGATAGTTTAGGTCATTGTATGACGTATGTGATGACGTCAGTTATTCAAATATTGGTCACTATTAATTTAGCGTGATATAAATTATGTAACAAATCTCGAACTGACCGATGTCACTTCATAAACGTTTTTTGGGAAAGATTTTATTAGTAGTAACTAGTAACGTAGTCGATTCCTTAAGAATGATTTTTTATTGTCTGTTTGAGGTTTTGTGTTTTAATGTTTTGAATGTTGGTTTGGTAAGCGCTAGGTAACATTTAGCGTTTTGTTTCAATTGGTGCACAAATAAAAAAGGTATTAAGGTAAGAATTCTGTATAAATATTTGTTCGAATGTGGGTACTCAAGTAAGGTAAGGTCACCAAATAAGGCCTACCTTAATTTTTTCATTACCTAGTTAGCAGGTTTATTATTAGAATATACTGGAAATTTCAAATACTTATAATCATTTATTAAACTTTGATATTAATGAATCAAAATTGCTTTAGAATCAAAAATCACACTTTTGTGACAACAAATAACTAAGATGTCACTTTGGCCTTATTGGGAACCCTGTGTCTTAATAAAGCCTTAATAAAAACAAGAAAACATTCAATTTCTTACTTAATACAAAACGGTGTCACTACTTATATTAAACCTGATGAGATCAATTAATTACTTTTGGTCATTTTAGATCACACTTTCAGAGATTCTCATCATGTAAAAGTACTATTAATCAGCCTTTTCAACGACAGAAACTTTCATAGAGATCACCAACGAAATCATCTTCGCCAGAAATCATGGAGGTAAATTATCTTGGAATTCTGGCTTTACTCTCTTGCCTTTGAACAGTATCATTGGTGGAATAGCTGATCCCATAGCATTTCCGCAGCCTACCACAGTCACATTTGCAGCAGGCTCATACGCTATTTGATGGACTCTCTTTCTCCCTTTGGCTGTCAGAACTTCCTGCGGATGGTACAAAGATTTGCGACAATTTTTTCATCAACGTTGTAAATGCTTTGAGGTTCAATTCCAAGTCTATCCAGCACGCTTTTGAATTTAGAAAAGTGATCGCCTAAATATTTAATTTAATTTTTGAACACGAGCTAGATTCATCATCTGTGCTTTAAGACGTGCTAAGTCAGGATGTCGTTTCAGAAATAACCTAAACCAGTTCTTCCCTGCAGCATTTTCGGCATCATTGAACGTGTTTGAATAATTTTACAGAATGTAAAAAAAAGCCTGTACGCGCAACATCTTTGAAGTCATCGGCACTCCAATATCATCCAAACGAATAATTCTTCTGAAAAGTCCAGCTTCTTGATCTGCATTTAATATATGTATAGCCGACCGACCTAGCTTTCGTATAGTCGAACCACTCGATAGAAGTCTAGATGGTTGCGTAGGGTTCTTCATGGGCTGGCTGCACTGTCTGCAGCAGCATATGTATATAATATACCCCTTCCTTCCATTTTAACAGCGTTTTCCATTTGTTATGAAGTCCATTGAGCTCTATTTTTCCTTGTGGTAGAAGCTTGTACTGATCCTTTTTCGATGGTGTTATTAGAAACAAGAGTATTTTACTATGATACTTTTCTAACTGACATAAAGCATTGACATAATAAGGCCTGTATCTGTGCCTTTATAAGGCCTGTACATTTTTATTATAGGCCTTATTAGGACATGGCACATGGATAAACAAAACGACAATTATATGGAATACTCAAATAT
>DWJQ01000456.1:0-14295 GCA_018248915.1 Hesperia meskei straton | reverse complement strand
ACAAGTAGTTCCAGGGATTCTCCACAGATAGCGCAGGACTTTACTGCACTCCGACAAGTAGTTCCAGCGATTCTCCATAGATGGCGTTAAAATATCAGCGCAGGACTTGACCGCGCTCCGACATATATATAGGTCCCAGGTTCGAGGTTATAAATATACAAGAATTGCTCGTTTAAAGATATTAGATATTTACATCTTAGAATATTGACATGGAGAGAAGTTTACGAACCCCATGAACTGATGTAATAACAATTGATTTCATATCATTCGGAGTAAAGTGAAGAATAACAGGAAGATAAAACAAGTTAATAACTCCAATAACAGGAAACTGAAGAAAAAAGTTTACATGTAATCGTACCATGGAAGTATCTACCTACTGACTCGTGAAATATCTTGCGGTGTGTTTTTCTTTTGCTACCACTGACTGATCTAACTACTGAATCATCTCAATAGACCTGCTGATTCATTAAGCAAACGATGCCTTTAGGAAAACTTCTACACTTTTCTTTTAAGTTAGTTAAATCATAGTAACCTTCTCATCCGCAGAAGAGACCCATGATGAATAGTGGGCCAAAGTGGGTTGAGATTATGATAATGATGATAAATCATTGTATCATGATACTGTCGTTAAGTATAAATTGACTGCTATAATTATCCGAATCTTAAAAAGAACGTAAAGTACCAGCTGTAGGTACCTTTTTATGTACTTAATTAAAATTAATACAAAACTGATGCAAGACTTCCTTCTGCTATGTCCAGATGAATCTCATGAGCTAGCTTGTATTAACAGTGGTATTCTAGGGTTTCGTTACCCACCTTCATCCTGCACCGTCAGCCCGGCACGGTTACAAAGTATTGTCTGCAGTGCTTCTAGAATGCAGTTTTAATTATATTTTATTAGGTAAACAATTATCATTAAATGCACTATATGCCGTCGTCACTTATAAATTGTATTGGCGCCCAGAATGTGACAATTTTGATTGTGTATTATAATACAATGTAACTGTGTACAGTATGTATGTAAGTGGCCTATTAAATAAATAAATATAATATAATACTACCTATAGGTACATCATGGACAATATTAGACATCATGGAAATCACAGATGCGCACGATTCCAGAATGATACCAAAATTCGTAAAAAATTTGAAACTGCTACCCGTCTTAATTTGGAGTTGATTTTGGAAGAAGATCAGTGGTTAAGCCGGCGTGTAAAAAACACGGAACTACAACATTAGGATTAAATTGGGTAGTAGATAGGTCAAACCTTCAAATAGGACCTGCCGTATAGTTTCGTGTATTGTTCAGCATGTTGCCCATTAGATGAGAGTAGAGTTCAGCTTGGGCTCAAGGTGTGTGCGGTACACACAGACCACCCTAGAACTATTTTTGTGTCTTTTATACTAATTGTTAATATTTACTTATTGATCTATGGTAATCGGTATATTCGATCGTCGTATACTACATCGCAGTAGGTATTGACTATTAAGGTGCTATTATCACTTTAGTATAGTTAACGGCGCCGATCGATAATGGTATAATGATACAAGGCGGAGTGTGAATTGCGAAATTGCAGTTTGCAAGGTTCGATCGCGAATCTTGCGTAGACAGGCTAGAATCTCAAAGAAATAGGTATCTGATATAAGCAATCGGCTACAATATCTCGTTAGTTACTTCCAGGGTTTTCTGGTCAGTTTGTGTCAGTTAACTATTAATTTTATCGACAGGCCTATTGAGATACATATCGAAATGCCAGATTGAGCGTAAATGGATTATGAACATATTCGTCCTTATGCTCATATCAACGTCTTTATCTATTCCGTCTTTGTGTATTGACTACTTTGCATTTGAATTTCTACGTATTTATGATTATCTAGTTTCGTAGTCATTTGTACTGTAAATACGACATGCCCATTTATTATTATCTATTTAATTTATACCATATTTCATGTTTAATAGATCAGTAAGCAATCTAGGTATTAGGAGCCTACTTTACATTTTAAACTTTTACTAGTCGCTTTAACATTGTATCCATAGTGACCAAATCAAGCTTTGCTTCCAGAGAAGTCATGTCATTTTCAACGCGATAAGTTGCTTACTCATTTTTATCTCATGTTTTACTTTCACAAGTTCACCTGTTAATTAAAAACTTTTTCATGATATATTCATTATTCGTACTATTAGATACTCTATCTTTTCTATCATAAGATATTATAACCATGTCAGTAGAATTGTACCAAGTCAGTCCCAGAGGGTTAAGTTGTCTTGCTGTGTTGCACTTTAATTATAAGTATAAAATGTCACCTACTATTTTGAAAAAGCGTTATAAAGTTTTCTCTTCACGTACTAATACATACGAACACCACAGACGAATACTATTTTTTTAAAAGCTGGAAATAATGACGATTTACTTCTATGTCTCGGTATACTTGTAGCCCTTGTAATAAATAATCAGTAACTATTTCCGCGTTAGTTTTCTTACGTTGGGTGAGTCAGCTCAATAAAGTTTTTGACCTTCTCTTTGTTGAAATAATATACTTACCTATGTGAAATATTTACACTAACCAGAGTTTTTCCAGAGATATTCTCACAAGCGAATTGAAAATTTAATTACATATCTGTTAAACTGAACACATCAATAACAAACTTCAATTCCGTGTAACTATGAATACGTTTCTTTCTTAAGACAAATCTTGGGAACGTTTCATGATGCTATTAATATAATATTCGATAGAGTGGGTTTAAAATCTTGTATTAATCGAATCTAAACAAGGAAGAAAAGAAACCATATCGGAAGATACATGAAATGTTGTAGATTAATAGAAATGTTAAACATTTTTCTTTTGTAAATATTTATACCTATAAAATGCACTGATTTAAATACATAATAAGTACATAAGTACTAAAGTTTAAGATAACATAGATGATTTTTTTGGTGCATTAGTAAAAGTAGACACACAGCACAGTAAATTCAAAGTAAAAGTCGTTAAAATCAAAGTACATAGTTTTAAGTAAATATAATTATAAAACGATTTGTACAAATCTTCGTGGCAATTGATGCAAGGAATCAAGCTAAGTAATGTTTCATCAGAATGTCTTTAGGAGATCGTTCTCTCAGGCGCCCTGGCCTAACGCTATAGAATAAACATTGGTCATACCATCCCATGCAATATCTAATGTGTTCTTTAATATGTACTTTTGATTAATTGGTTCTTGTAAGAGATGTAAAAGTTCTTGCAGGATGTCGTGCTCTGATGACGAGTTGAAATCGTGTCTTTTAGACATTAACGTTAGTAATCAAGTTCAAACAATAATCCTAATCGTAAAGATATCAAATTATCACCAACAGTTTAACCGTGATTCCTGAGATAGGTAAGCTACTGAGAATACTGGTTTGTTTACCAGAACTTTTCAATCAGCAAAGAGTTCAGAAGCGGTTATCTGGTAAAAAATCCATAAATCCCTCGTATATAAGAAAGATTTTTCAATATAAATAAAACTGGTCTACCAAAAATCATGTCACAGTTGAATGTCAAGGTGCATCGGGTCTACGGGTCGTATCGGGTAGAAGCGATTTGGTTTGAGGAAACAATATAACAATGTGGAAGTAATTTTTATGAGTATGTTTGTGAAAAACGTTGGTATACTTAAAAACTTAAATTTTTACCGCTTTTACTTTCATTTTTTTATTTGACGTTATGACAGACGATTCACTGCGTACGACGACTCGTGAAAGATGGTGTTTGTCGCCTATGGATACAAGCAACCCCAGGGGTGTCGCCAACGCACTACCTACTTATTACTTTTACACCTTTCTTGAAGAACCCTACAATGTGTAACCATGTCTAACCCAATGCCTAACTGTATCTTCGTCATCAAGTTAGTGAAGTCGCTTAGACTAAGCAATTAGATTTGATACCTATTCACTTTTGGAATATTTGTTTGGTCCCTTTGCACTCCCTACGTTATTTCTCTTTATTATTACTACCTGCATCAGGCTAGACTGCTGTTCGAAGAGTATTGGGTTCGATTACTAGCAAGACTAAAACTAAAGAAAAGTTTTATCGATTGTTTTAAATTTCCTTTTCTATTACATTCTAGGTAACGTGTGTGTGTGTGTGTGTGTGTGTGTGTGTGTGTGTGTGTGTGTGTGTGTGTGTTTGTTTGTGTCTTGTCTATGACTCTCGTGAGGAGAAATTTCGAATTAGCTTTGAATGAAGTGCTGTTTGTTCGTTTGTATAATAGGAAAATAGTTTATTTTACTTGTCTAAATTTTAATTACTTCTGGGTCTGTTAAGGTTGTTATGTGTAGAATATTGCAAGATTGACGCTGTTTGCTTGTATCATCTACCGTAAATCGTAATCGCATCGTAAATCCATACAAATTTCTATTAATCTGCAGAATAGCTCCGAAATCCGGTTAATTAAGACACGTTCCCAGGTATGTATCAAGGTACTCCTTTGGGTAGGAAACATTTAGCTTTCGGTTAAAGCCGCTTCTAGCGCATTCCTGCTCTAACGAAAGTTATCAACATACAATGCGGAATTGTGGAATACATAGTTCTTGATATCAGCATAATAAAGCAGTCCGCTTTTATCTACGAATGTACACTTATTTACGAGTGTCAAAAGTGTGGTCGATAATGAAAATAGTGGAGTAGTGTGTGGTCTGCGGTGTGGGTACTGCAGGTTGTCGGTCGGTGCATCGAGGGCAGTGCGGCGCTGGTGTGGCAGGTTGCGGAGTCGGCGTGGTCGCGTGGTGAGTATTATCTGTGGTGGTGAGCGCGCGGGAGGCTGGCCGTTGGTTGGGAACTGGTCTGGCGCACGCGCGGGGCAGAGTCGCGCGGCGGCCGGCAGCGACGAGCCACCGGCCACGGCTCAGCTCACCACTCAGTGCACGCGCTGCCTCGCCGCCGCCAGCCTGCCTGGCACTCAACACCACGCACTCGCCGGCGCTCCCCCCCATACGACCGCTCGTACAAAAACCCCCAATTAAATCGACGTTAAAAAATAAATGACTTCTCGAAAACTTTTCACGCGTCTACGTTCAACTCGCTTGCTTTGTTTACGTTTTCAAAGGTGCTATTTTTCGATTAACTTAGGGGCTTAACGTTCAGTGAAACGGGAGTGATTTTATATTTTAAAAAATTTAACAGTGAAGAGAAAATACGAGCTGTTTTTTATTAAGGTAAGGTTCTATTTTGTTTTAATTATATAAAATATTAAACTCGTTTATGCAGCTGACTTTAATTTGATGATCATTTAAATTTTATATTATCACTGTGCACCTGCTCGTAGTTTTTATTAGAAAGTTACTTGCATATATGAACCAAACAAGTTGAAGTTGCTCGCACACGTTGGTATTTATGAGTACGTCAAGTCAATACTTGAATTGATGTAACCTCCCAGTAAACGTAACCACGGGTCAATTAAAACTTGTCAAAGATTTTGGATAATCGTAGTGATTAATTATTTAAAGTGCGTAATATTCGCCGGTTACCATTTAATGAATATTAAGTAGTGTTACATCAACACTAATATTTATTGTTATCATCAATTGAATATTTTTAAACTCAATAATATTTATTTACACACATCATTAGCTCCATGCACGGTGTAAAATATTATGCGTATCTATTCATTTTCCGAATGCAATTAGTTGTTTGGATATGTACCTACCTATATTTAACAGATAAGCAATGCAATAAGTTATCGGGCACATAAAATATATAATATTCCCATAAACTATTACACTCGAGGTATGTATTCCAGCGCAGACGTAAACCAGTTAATGATGTGGTAACTTTAATATTATATAGGTACATCTACTAGACTTACGACAATATAATTATTGCCTGTTCGTCGAATGTTATTGAGAATATTGCCATATATAACTCCTCTATGTATTTTTAGTAAATGTACCTATCAATAAATATGTAGGTAGGTAGGTATGGCTCTTGAGCATAATCCGCCTAAGCTTTTCGCTTTACAACAAAGTGTAAATAAATAAACAAAAGAAAGATATAAGGATTAGGTACGGATTATTTGCATAAAGTAGGTATGATGTTACTATCTAATCCCGTTGCCAAAATGTTTTATAATTAATTAAGATTAATATTTATATTTTTATACTTAATTAGGTATATTTATGACGCGTAGATAAGATTCCGAATCGTAATCCAGATTAAAGTTTAATATTTTATTGCATAGATTAAAGACTGTGTTAAGCACCTGTGGAATTCCTCATTTGGACATTGGAATTGAATACTTTACATAGATTCTGTTATTTTTAGGTACATAATTATCTGCAAAAGTATATTTTATCAGAGTGCAGTCTGACGTTTCAGATATAGGTACATAAATTCTTATACCTACTTACAACCTCTAGCATCGATATACCTACCTAAATTGTCCCTAGTCCTGAATTTTCAAATAATGTTTGTATTCTCTATGCTTGGACCCTAGTATTATCTATCTATACCTATTAATAACATAAAGCGGAAAAGTTTGTTTGTTTGTTTGAACGCACGAATCTCAAGAACAACTGGTTTGAATTGAAAAAATCTTTTTGTGTTGAATAGTCCACTTATTGACGAATGAGATAGGCTATATAATATCACGCTACAACCAATAGGAGCGGAACACCACGTATATTTATGAACAAGCGAAGCAAGGGAGTCTACTTAATAAATAGGTACATGTTGCAGGACGACGTCTGCCGGGGCAGCTAGTTATTGGTATAGTGATAGATAATGAGTGTGCCACTGTTGCCAAGTAGTCCTTAAGAGTTACATAATTAGGTATACATAGCAACGCGGCATAACAATAAAATCTTTTGGTTAGAACTTAATAAGTAAGGACTGAACCGTAACCTCTAGGGTTGTTGGTTCCATCTAGTAAAATCCACTCGAACGGTTACATTTTACAACTGTAGGGGAACTCACAGATATAGGAAAAAAAATCAGTTCACCATTGCGTCTGAAGGCATGGAAATATTCGGAAAAAAATTTAGTTCAAACGGTGCGGGTAGGTATATTTTGTCCATCTTTGGGTACTCACTATTACTACTATATTATTACCAAGAATTTATTGATATAATGTTTTAGTAATAAAACCGTGACCTCTCAGCTTCAGACGACATGAATTCATGTTAGGCGACAAATGTGATTTCCGCGCGCTCTGAAGAATGCCGGCATGGTTTCATGGAAAACATATAATACAATACAATTTACTTTCATTTTAAAACTTAATAACGTTTATTTACACACATAAAACTGTCACAGTATGTACATATTGTACGAGAGTGCGATTAGTACGAAGCATGACAAAATGAATTCAAACCCCCTTAGCAGTAGCAAAGCAATACCTACATACCTACTTATAAAATCATAAGATAACATTCTTGAACTTCAGAATGCTTTGTAATTGATGTTATTATAACATTTTTTATCTGACGTATCATACGGATCACTTCACATACCGCCTTTATCATATTATTCGTTTATCAAAGGAAATTGAGAGTATTCGAAAGTAACCGAATTGAATGTATTTCATCACTGTTCCAGAAAATTAAAAAATGAGTTCTCAAATGACCTTTGGAAATAATTTCTACATTTTAGATTTTAATTTTTTATTTACCACCAATAGATGATTTTTAAATGGAATATTTTAATAGTTTTATGGTTTTGTCAGTTAAATTAAGCGTCGTGTTCTACAGATTTTTTTAATTTTGAATCTGCCATTATCAACCTACGTTACAAGGATTTAAGAAGCAACATCCTTCGTCTCACATCTCGAGTGAACATTTTATTGTTCTGCTTTAGACAAACACTCAGATTTTAGTGATCTACTTAGATAGGTTTTAGACCTTTGAGTTATGAGAGATACCCGGGTCCTATACTGAATAAGTTAAATTAAAGCCAATGTCTAGACAACACTTTCTATAAAATAAATGTTAATAATATACATACATAGTTCAAGCGTAAAGTATAAGTCACCTGTAAACATTATAAGTTAAATATGTAATGATTGCCTATCAGAAATGTGGCAATGGCTACATAAATGTGACAGGCTGGCACCAGTCGCCCGGCCGAGTTAGGCCGGGACCGATTAAATTTATAATGGCCTTTAATAGTTTTGTCAGTTAATTTAGATTGCATCTCTATAGCTGAAAGATTGAAATATTTGCATTAAACTGTTTAAGAAACTTCAACGTATAGATAATTTATTTGACGTTCTGTTTAGTGGACTTAATGCAAACACGCGTTGGACAATCGTTGCACAATGCCTGTGGTCTCAATAATGCTGTTATGTTAGTTTTGAGTGGCGTGCAATAACTACAAGAATGATTGAACAAAGTTGTTACGCACCAATAGAAAAAACACGAGGAAATTACGACGATATTGTCGTATTGCATGTCAATGATGTCAATATAATTGGACATAGATTAGAAAGAAAATATAGTTTCATCTAATATTAAAGGAACATTTCACGTACAGTAGAACTTAATTTCTGATATCATTACCTACTTACTATAACTTCAAAGTGATAAATAATTTTTATTTTACTAGGTAACAAAAAGTCATTAATGTGAAGGAATTACACATTTTCCTAAATCAACAAATGCAGAGCATGTAACAAGTGCTCGAGAAACATATTTTTTGATAACCGTTTAGAAGCATTTATTAGTATATGTAAAGTAAATGGTATTAAATATTCTTTATTTTCAGAAATAAATAAAGAAATAACTTCTTGATCGTGCACATAGTTATGCAATGTTACGTACACTTACCTTCAAGCTTTTAAGTTTTAATGCACTATTACAGAATATGTGACTCCCCAGCTCCCCATAAGTAAAAGGGCTAGAGTTACTCCACATTTCTGCAGTGCGGATTTGCTGTAGAGTACATCAAAATCTGAGTTATAGTCATAAGTATCTAATAATAGACACTAAATATTGTATTTATAATAATGGCTTTATTATTTACACAACTTTCTCATCAACTATTGCGCGGCAAGTCTAACTGTCACGTCCAGCTAGTGATGTCCCCATCTCGATATATCCATAGTGTTGCGCATTATCGGCTATTACGATATTCCATCTAACAGTTCGGCCATCCAGGCAATCCTTCAGCCTCGAAGGATACCTACTCTCATTGATGTAAGCAACAACATTGTAGGATCTTATTATGCTTCATGACCGCAACTTCAATTTTAGTAACTTCAGCTTCTTACAATAACAATTTAATTTTCATTATATCATATGTTACTTCATCATCATCATCTCAACCCATCACGGCCCACTATTGAGCACGAATCTCTTCTCAGAATGAGAAGACTATAATTACCATAGCGTAGATATAATTCACATATAGCATATGTGTTACTTAGCTCCACGTGGCTGCATTGTACACATACTACATGCGATAGTTAATTAGAACCCTTTTCACGGCCAATTGTAGTTTTTTTTTGTTTGTGTCCTTGTTTCTCCTTTTTATTAGTTGTAGGCATTCAAGCCATAGCTTTTTGCATTTACTGTAAGCAT
The DNA here is from genome assembly GCA_018248915.1 of Hesperia meskei straton. Lineage (NCBI taxonomy): Eukaryota > Metazoa > Arthropoda > Insecta > Lepidoptera > Hesperiidae > Hesperia > Hesperia meskei. Next base: position 4,750 of record DWJQ01000456.1, on the reverse strand, counting down.
GAGCCCCTTCACGGAATTTCTGCGCATCTGCTCTTAATGACACTGTAATGAAGAGGATCTCCTGAACAATATAAGTATTGTGCATCTGTAATGGCATTTAATGCCCCAACTCTGTCTGACGTATAAGCATGCGTCTCTATCAGCATTTGATACCAAAGTGCCCCTCTAGGCTATTTCAATGTGTATCCTTAACGATATTTGAAGCCTTGTTCCTCTCTCGGCAACATAATCGTACACCCAAATCAGCAATTGAAACAAAAGCATCTATCGGCTGTATAAGTAATGCGCCCTAACCGGTATTTCAAATCTGATGCCCCTCTCGGCATTTCGGACCAGAAATATCTAGAACATGGTTCCTCCAAAGGCAATATCAGCTATTCGATTCTAATGACGTTTCGAATATGGCGCCCCTAATGGCATTCCGGATATTCATCCTTAACGGTTACTGAAATATCAATTCAGGTATTCGCCCCTCACGGCATTTCGTATATTCATCTTTAGCGGTTGATGAAATATCAATTCAATTAATTTTCAGACATTCGCCCCTCACGGCATCTGAAATATGGTGCCCCTCAATGCATTTTCAGACATTCGCCCCTCACGGCATCTGAAATACGCAGCCCCTCACGGCAGTTCAGATATCTCGGCCCTCACGGCATCTGACATATTATGGTGCCCCTCGATGCATTTTCAGACATTCGCCCCTCACGGCATCTGAAATACACAGCCCCTCATAGCAATTTTCAGACATTCGCTCCTCACGGCATCTGAAATACACAGCCCCCACGGCAATTTTCAGACATTCACTCCTCACGGCATCTGAAATACACAGCCCCTCACGGCAATTTTCAGACATTTAATAGCTTTATTTACACTGGTCTTTATTGCCCCAGTGTGCCAATGATACATTAAGCTAAGTTTATTGTAATAGAACTCTATAAGATTTTCACTTGTGAACTTGTTGCTATTCAAAGGATATAAGAAAAGCCCGACTTATCTTATATGATGGTTGCTGCTCATATCAAACATTGCCATCACTCCATAACTTAGGAGTGTAGTTGTATTTTAATATTATACTTATCCCATCCATGTATTTAAGATATGCCTTCCCAATTTGAATCCAATGCTCTATAGAGCTAAATTCTATATCCAATATGCTATATGTAGATCAGACTTTCTGTGTTAATTTTCTTATAATGCAGTTAGTTCCCTCACAAAACTTTCCGATGCTTCAATATGTCTATAATTTCTTTTGAACTATTTTCTATAATTGCTTTCCTTATTTATTTCTCTTCCAATCCCTGGACTCTAGTTGTAATTAAATTTTGATCAATTTAGTAGATAAATTCAATCAACATTGTGTTGTAAGAATCTTCTATCCTTCAGATTCATTAACATTAACTCAATAGTGTAACGGTTAACAGAACCCATGAAAGTAAGTGGTCTCAGTGTTTCTTTTCGCCATTAATATAATATATATTATGTACTCTCAACTCATTACTTGGTGTAAAACAAAGTCAATATAATACAACATGAAACAAGCTCACCCAGTTCTAATGCACCAAGAGATGCATGACTTGCCATGTTCGTGAAGTATAAGCCACTTAACATTAGAAAAAGTCCTTTTAATATTAAGAGCAAAGCATTTGAAGCCTGATTCACCAAACCCATCACGCCAATTCACAACAAGAAACACGTCACAAATTGACAAAATATATCACGAGTAGGTACTCGTATTATTATACTCCATGTAAGTAACATATTAGTTATACAAGCACTAAACAATGTTAATATGAGCATATTTAAGCACGTTTAAGTTATCTTTTAAACTTTAAAGGTAGCCACTATGAACTTTGTAACTTTTATATGCGTCTTTTCCGCAGTTGAGTTTAGGTATCAACACAAGTCACGAATTTTATGTTATGTCTCGATAGCTTTACAAGACATATAGGCACGTGAGTTACATCCCACTTCTGAACTAATAGACACTAAATATTGTATTTATAATAATGGCTTTATTATTTACACAACTTTCTCATCAACAATTGCGCGCAAGTGTAACTGTCACGTCCAGCTAGTGATGTCCCCATCTTGGTATATCCATAGTGTTGCGCATTATCGGCTATTACGATATTCAATCTAACAGTTTTCCATCTAACACTAAGGACAAAACCTTTTTTTTTACTCTAGGCTTTAAACCGTTAAAGGCCCACTGCTTATCATGGGTCTTCCCTTGGAGTACAGGTAATAACGAAAAGTACATTCGCGCGAATTTACATGGATCGTGGTCACGGCAGAACTTCAGTTATTGTGTACAATCCTAAGTACTAATCTAAGTTAAAATTATTCTGCGCATTAGATCTCTGTAACGTAGACGTCTGCCTGACGGTAGAATATTTCAGGATTATAAATATCTGTTAAGTTATCGATAACACACCGTGACGTTAACACACTTTTATGACGTAGGCAGTATGTTGTTTTAACGGGTCTTTTGAGTGTATGATTCATATAAGTAATGATATATAACATAGATTAAACTTATAACCTACATCTACGTATGTTTTAATCGATCCCGGTTTGTAACTAAAGAGAATTTTCATTTTTGCTTTTAGTTTGTAATGTAAGTATATTGTAGTATAGAATTTTGCAATGTTTGCTTAGATAGATATGAATTTCCCTTTTAGGTACCTAAGTAGTTGGTTTATACTGAATGTTCATTTCCAAAAAATCTAATGTAGAGATCTGATATTGTTAGTTTTAATTTTAAGTATTACTCATAGATTATAATATGTATAAGGGACAGATAATTCGAATTGTAATATCTGAATACAAATTAGGTAGATCCTCACTTCGTAGGGGTTCTACCTAACTAGGCTGTATATCTATACCTACCCATTAATGTATAAACCCAATCTATGTTAGATTGGGTTTATACATTAATGGGTAGTGTTTTACTTCTATCTATCTACATTTACCATAATTTACCCTTCCGACTTAACCGTTGCATATAATATCGAGAACACACAGCTATGTAGTCATAATTACTTGCCACATGCTTCAATCATTACATTAATATAAGAAAAAAAAGTGCCAGACAATTGGTGTCCATAAAAGGAACATTAATAATGTCACAGACATTGTTAATTTACTTTCATTTCACAGTTAAGTCGGCTCTGCTTACGACAGAATCTCTAGGAGCGGAATTCAAAGCCGTTAGGTCGGTTGTACGCAAGCGGCATCCATTCTGTCCGTTGAGCTTTGCATATAACATCATACACACTACGTTTAATTAAAAGCTTTGCATCATCGTTTAGCGGTTTATACTAACACAGCTTCGAAGTTTTAAATCTAAATGAGCAGAATACTTGTAAAGTAGGTATCAAGGTTTAAAAGGTATCCTGTTTAAAAATACATTTAGGTAGGTAATGGTTTGGTAGTCCTAAGTATCTATAGTTATAGTCGTAAAATATAGGTTACCTTGTTTACGTGTATCTACTTTTCTATAAAATGATTATCTTCACGAAATTATTTATTTATTATTATCATTAGTTTTCTTTATTTGGTACCACACGCCTTTAAATAATAATAATAATAAACGTTCGTACACTCATACACCTGCACTACAATTCCCTGTGTCGGAAAGGAATGGCATTGCCAACACAAATATACCATTGACACCCACGACGACGAGTAGTTTTTGAATTATCTCGGCTTGTCGATGTTGAAGTCGGTTGTTTCTTTTTTGGAAAAAGTGAGTTATTTGTTGGCTATTAACATACATGTGCAGTAAAAACGATACTATACTTAATAATTTGTTACTCCTTACTACGTACATTGTGGGCGCCACAGCTTAGTCCTAAGTTAGGTTTTGAGTTGTTTATCGTCATCGATGGCCATATAGTTAAACGAGATAGCTACCAATTTGGATTATGTGCCGTCATGCCTGGCGAGACAAAGTTTGTAAATATTAAAAATAATCTCACCGTCGCTTACATGTCTGTGAATTATATATCTTCATAAATACTCGTAGATAGAAAAAACTTACAACGATTATTCCTCTCGGTTTGTTACAAAAAACAGAGATTTCCTAACAAAAGTGTAAGAACTAAGCAGGCGTATAATGGCTTGTATTAAATAAAGTATAGGTTTGCATAACTAACATTATAATATAAGAATCTATCAAACATGTTCCATTGTAGCCTGTATCTCTTTCATAAGTCATTTTTGTAATGCAATCCGGTGCGGTTGCAATGAGCGCGCTTCTTTGCGTTACAATGCGAATAAATCAACACTTTGTGCACTTTGTTAGGTATAATATTAATACTAATAATAACAGACGACGTTTATAGCGCAATGGTTACTGTGCCGGACTATCACCCAATGGTCTGGGGTTTGATTCCCAGCGAGGTGAACATTTTATTTGGTCTTAAATAAGTTCCCTAGGTTTTACCTTGCATCATCAACTATAATCCTGAGAAAATTCATTGAAATCGATCTCGCTGTTTAGATTTTTTAGGGTTCCTTACCCGAAGGGTAAAACGGGACCCTAATACTGAGACTGCTGTCCGGCCGTCCGTCCGTCCGTAAATATTTATTTTATTCTGCTTTTTAGTTCTTGTTGTTGTAGCGGCAACAGAAATACATCATGTGTGAAAATTTCAACTATGTAACTATTACGGTACATGAGATACAGCGTGGTGACAGACGGACGGACGGACGGACGGACAGCGAAGTCTCAGTAATAGGGTCC
>DWJQ01000455.1:0-14301 GCA_018248915.1 Hesperia meskei straton | reverse complement strand
ACTCGGTCCTATAAAGATATTGGCAAAACTGAAAGAGAGAAACAAGATCAGTCAATGGGTTCACAACCACTATACGATGCAAGTTTTGTTGATGTAAGTGTAGACAATCGACGTGGTGAGCCAAGATATGAATTACGATCCGCTGTTCATAAAAGTGAATATTCTCCGGTTGAAAATAGGCAAACCAAAACTACAGAGCAACAAGAAGGCAAATCATACAACAAAAGAAAGACTAATCGAAGAAGAAGACCAACAACTACAACAACGTCTCGACCATACTTTGATGTATCCAAGTTTCTTCCACAAGAAGATGCCCATAAAAGTGATATTGTAAATACTAAAAGTGAATTGCAAACTAAACAAGCAATCACATCGCAAGCAGAAAAGTCTACAGAAAATATTGAAAATAAAGAGCAATATGATGAAGGTGATGATGCTAAAGAATATGTTGTAAGTACTACAACAACAGTAAGATCTCCATCCAGAAGAAAACTTACTGATAGTCACACAACAGAAAAAGCACAAGTGGAGGATGAAGTTGGAGATTTGCCAAAATTGCGATTGTTGACAAGATTCCAAAATCCTTATGACACAGAAAATCCCGTAACAATAAAACCTGAGGAAATCTCAACTCCCAGCTATGAAGAGAATAAAAAGATTACGAAGCCTAAGTATTCGGCGAAAAAGAAGAAGATTTCAAAAAGTACTTTAGTTACTGACACTAACAGTTATGGTGAAGAAGATGATGATGACTTAAGTAAAGAAGAAGAGGTCGATGCCCTTATTGGTGTTAAGCGTGAAATAGACGAATATTTACCAACATATGAAATAGAGACACGCAAAAAAGCTCAATCGGAGAGCCAAGATGGAGATGAAGAGTATGAGGAAGATGATCACAAATATAACGATGAAGATGATGAGGATGATGATGAAGCTGATGAAGACAGTGATGATACAGATGATGACGATGATGAAGAAGAAGACGATGAAGAAGAAACTGAGTTTGAAGAGGATTTCAAACCCGAAACTACTACTACACCAGAACCAACGAAAAGAACTCTTATTAGGACTACCGAAGCTCCTTTGGCTACAACTGAGGCCCGTAGTGCTAAGTTAAAAATTGAGCCAGTTTTAGTAAAGAAGGTAGATATACATAAAGAACTGCCTGTTAATAGATCGTCACCACATGTTACCGAATTTAAACAAGATATCAAGGAGGTGGAAATAATCAAACAAATACCATCAAGAAAAAAAAATAAACCTCAAAAGAATATTGAAGCCTTAGAATTATATAAAGACGAGAACTTAGCCAAGGATATTAATAAATTAGGAGGTGTTGAAGTATTTAAAGAAGATTTGGACCTTGTAAATGGTCCTAAACACGGTGGTAATTATAGAAGTGCTGAAACACTAACTGAAGCTGATATTCCACCCTCATCACCCCTTCAAAATACAAAAGAAACTACTTCGATAGGTGACGTAATTGCATCCCCAAGTAAAACTTCTAAGATTATTGAAACTAAGGAAGATCCCTATACAAGACGGAGAAGTGATATTCAGCGGGCAAGATACAACCGGAACAGAAATGCCAGGCTCATTGAATTAAGTGATGCTACCGAAAAAACGACTTCCAGGCCAATGCATGGTGGAAATTTTAGATCAATACATGACATGCGACGTAGAGGAGGTTCTAGAAATGCAAAACTGATTGAATTAGTCGATCAACCTAATAACGATGATCATTCTACTAATAAACATGAAAGCAACTCGCGATCTTATGGATCTAGGGGTGGTGGCAGACATCAAATGCACGGTGGCAATTATAGAAGTGCGAAACTAGTTACAGCAGACGACAAGGAAACAGAAACTATAACTACACCCACGCCGTTTATATTGGATCCTAGTAAACGAATGTATTATTATGTTGAAGCCTAAGCCTATTATTTTGCGTTCGATGTATTTAAGATTAATAGGTTTTTAGGAAAGATAAAGTGCCACAAAATTTGTTATTATCATTGATATCATGAGACAAAAATTAATGCTTTATATAATATTAAAGTGATAAAGGTAAAATGTTATTATTATTAATGTAATTATATTTCTAAGCTTCTGTGATAAATAAACGTTTTTATTTTTTATTATATAGAACTCAATATTAAATTGAAAATTCCTATGACACTATTTATTTCGAAAAATTATTTAAATTTAATGCTACTTGTACTTGTAGTATGTACAATATAATATTACTTTATTATTTTAATAAGAAAATTTAATCACGATCGGTTTATCGTCGACCTTCAAATTCATTCGTGTTTGCATATAACTTAATATAATTAAAACTAGATCATTTTCTATTATTAAGACTAAACTATAGCAAATATTTGAATAACTTTGTCCATTAAATTATTTGTAGTTAAACAAGAAAAGATTTAGGTATTTTGAAAAAATATTTTCAATATTATATTTCACTGGCAAGTCTTTTATTGCTTACAATAGAACTATGAGTTACATTCTAAGAGTATTTTATAAATAACTAAAACTACAAAAGATTGGCCATATAAAATAAATAATATAATTTACATTGCAATTTTCAATTTGGCATTGTTTACATTACACATAATATAAAAATTAAATAACTTACATTTAATAACTACATAGCTAAATACTTATCAAAATTACATAATACAAGGTTTTTTAATTACATACACTATGACTAAGAAGATCGTTACATTTATTTATGTTTCTTACGTCCTGTGTTGGAAGGTTTTGAATTTTGTCCATCGGGATGATTTATAGGTTTCCACTCTGATTCAATGGATGGTATATAAGCTGCAACATTGTCTTCTCGATCTATAGACGTGTCTTCTTTTCCTTCTTCATCAAAGAAATCTATTATTGGATGATAATTGTAATTCACCCTTTTACCACTCGTCGTATTATTATCTCGCATATTTTTTATGTGTTCAATAGACTTTAATGTTGTAGACATGGGTTCAGTGGTTACTGCATGCAGTTTAGGGGAAATAGTAGGCCTCACAATACTTGGAATCAATTTTGGGACATCTGGTTCCTCTAAATCACCATTAAAGTCTTCCATTGTTTCTAAAGTATCGCCCGACAATGCTCCTACAGCTGAAGTGCCCGATGACACTAAATCATCAGGTATCCCAGATATTTTTTTTCTAATCGGTCTTCGACTTGGTCTAAGGGGACCCCGTTTGAAGGAGTCAGTCATTTTATATTTATTTGAAGTGTCTTTTGAAAAAGCAAATGAAGCAGGCGCAGATGGTGTTGGAGGTTCTAAATAACTAGGCAAAGTAACTTCATCAAAAGAGTTCAGACTGGGTTGAATTCGAGATTGTAGAGGTCTTTTTACATTCCTTATGGAACTAGCTTGATTAAATGAGTCTGCAAAATAAGTATTACCATATGAATCCATTGGTTTAGATTGAGGTAAATTTTCAAATTCATCATTTTCATTCAATTTTGAGAATGATCCTGGTATGACATTAGGATTGTTGTCTGCGAATGGCGAATATGTTTCTAAGGGCTTGTGAAATGTAAAAGGTGGTGTTTTTACAACATTCGGTCTCTGCACGGTAGATTGCACTGCTTCAAATGCATGGTTTCCATGCTCTGAAGACAAATCTTCGCCTGGAAATTGTTCGGATGATGTTTCATGAATCCTATGACCAAGAGGCGGAAAAGATACACTGTACCCTTCGATATGACAAGAACAGCAAGTGGGAACCTGTAACAATTTTTCAATTATTTTTATTTTATTATGTTACACTATAAAAATAATATGAAATTTTAATGTATATAAATTGTACCTTGAATATATCCATATGTAATCCATTTTGTTGATCCCAGGTAAGAAGTCTGTGGTAATTATATACTTGAACACATTTAGACTTAAAGTTCTCCGTCAAATAAGTGCAGGATTCCTTTGGTTTTCTGTAAAAACAAATGATAGAGTTACCAAATCTATCCGGGATAAGAATAATATTGTTGGTACAATAACTGTTTAAACTATTGTATATTGCGAAGTGAATATGAAATTGTTCAATCTTTAAAATTATATTAGCCACATGAATTTGGAACTAAAACATAAATTGATTTTATTATCATCATTAAGATTTCATTCAATTTTGAGAAGTGAGATCAATAGATATAGATCAACATTGTTAGTTGCAAAATTTGCTTCGTACAGATCTAGCGGTGTTTGTTGAACTTAAAGATTAATTAAAGATTAGTTAAAGATTAACTAAACCAGTCAAAGATTAAGTTCAGTGTCACTGGAATAAAATTGAGTATATAAATAGAAAAGTATCTGTAGGTCCATTTTCATTATTTGGAAATAATGACTCTGAAACTTTTGGATCGATGATCTCTGAGTAAGCGAAGATGAGCGTTCAATTAAGTCATCATTGCCGTATTCAATAGTAGCAATAAGAATATTCAGTGATGAGGAGACTGGTTTTCAGTAGTAAGCCATAAGTGTGTAGAGGCCACTGTCCATTTGGTGTCTGCTAATTTATAAAAGCTTGACATGTGTCAAAATATTCAAACACGGTTTAGTTAAAGCACTTATAAATCAGAAAACTTAGACCTTAATTTAAACACAAAACTATTCCGTTGTATAAAAAATTAAATAATATTCATAACAAATCATTAACATACAAGCATTTCTCGAGTCGCAGTGTCTGTGTGTGCTCGCCAGTGTTGACAATGTACTTCCACTGTCCCGAGGTAGCGCGTGCGCGCTGTGGCCGGGCATACTTGACTGTGCTGGGACACATGAACCCAGCTTCACCCGCGCTTGCAAAGTCCCTGTTTGCTGTGTCGCCGCGTCTGAGGAAGATAGCATTTCTGATGAGAATTTTTGGAAAATAAATTTTATTTTAACTTTAGTAGACCGGTAAGTAGTACGGAAAATAGTCGAGTAAAAAAGTCATAATAAACTAAGCACAAATTGAACATAACATCCCTTCTATCTGTAAGTCAATTTTTTCACATTTCGTAACAATAGGTATGTTCTCATATTAAAAGAGTGAAATTTTAATCGTATAGGTACTAAAAATACTTCTAGGCTTGTATCAGGAAGCAAAGAAAGGAAAAATAACAATCGAGTTATGCAACTACGAATTACAATAACTCTGTTACAGACTTCAAATAGCGTAGTTGAGTAATAGTTTCCTATTGTCACTCTTAGATAACCTTAGCGAATATTTCGCGACGTAAGTAACTCGTGTGTTTAACTTTTTATTGAGTTACTAAACGTTAAATTGCTTTTGTACCTGTATTACATTTTGAATGAGTATAAAATTGTAAATTATCTACAGTGACTCTGTTAAGTAATAAATGTAATTTATCTTTTCTTTTGTGTCATTTTATCTTTTTATAACTGAAGCCACGTGAAGACCGCTTTATGTTTGTTCTTGGACAGTTTAGAGACTGTTAAGTGTCAAAGCTGTAAGGCTGTTAAAACGTAATTAAAGTCACCAAGCAATTATCAGTAGGTATATTTTCCTACGAAAATATTCGTCATAAATACATTATTTGGAATGACTGCCGAAAGATAGTAGTACCTACTTGTACCTTCTAGACTATTCTATTCTTATTCTTAAGCGGTATTATTTATAATAATGTCATAGTTTTTTTTATTGATTGCCATAAAGCATACCAGAGTTCAGTTATTAGAATAACAAAGACAGAGTTTTTCAATGTCTAAAGAGTTGAAGCACGTACCGTTTGACTGTCGCAAGAGCGGTTAACAATATTTGAATTGCAAATAGTTGCAGCTAAAAGTATTCGTTGCAACATTGAAAGTTTTCAGTATCATTTTGATATTTTTTATATTTTCAAGTTACAACAACGATAATAGCATTCAGGCCATGCGCTCGCATTATGTAATGTGTTGCGTTCAATGACTTTATGTTTTGGGTTATCAATACATTATTGGCGGCTCCACCTTTGTTATATAATGTACTTAATAAAACTCAATCAGTTTCTTAACTGATGTCTGATTGACGGCCGATTACTATAACTTATCTTCACCTTACTGCAGCTAATGACCCGTTTCGTTTTTGTATTAACTTTCTTATTTTTTGTAATTAAACCCTCGCGGCTATAGAAATATTTGTTTGATTAATGCAGAAACGAAATACCGCTCCTGATGTTATATTATGATATTATGTTACATGATATAATGACAGTAAGATATAATGAAATTATGTCACACAAATTAAAAAATATAAAAGTAAGCGCACATCTCGTTAATTGAATTCCAACTCAGCTCTAATTCTGCCGTGCGATCTGTTAGTATGTTGGATTTTACATCACAAATGTGAACTAGAATCGAAAAAATAATACGAATCTAAAAGTCAAGAATCGACAAACGGTCGACCTAAACTGAGATGACCTTTAGATGCCATTTTGTTTGCTCTGATTGCTTTGAAAGGACATTGTATAACTACTGTGCGGTATAAAGAATTTTCCTAGCCCTTTAATAACTACTATCAATCCCTTCGGAATCGTCTATAATATTGTAATTGGCATAAACTGAAAAAACTCATAAGGAAAACCCACTTATAAGCAAAACTATAATCCTATAATATTTGTTGGTAGAAGAGACTATTGATGGTAATTATTAATTAAGTCGTAATTGTTTTTATTGTAAAACTGAAGCGTTCATAGCCTGATGATTTGGGTGGATCGCACAAACTAAAGAGTTGAATAACTTCCGACACGGTTGACAGTTGTATGTGTGACCGCTAGGGGCCAAAATCTTAAGCGAATCCGTGTTTCATAGTTTACGTTCGCCCCTCGGCCCTAGCACAGTCACAAATTGATATAAAAAGCCTTCCGATGGTATAAAGACGATCTAGATAAGGCGTTACTAGTCATTCCTCTACCAAATCAAGCTGCAGCTGCAGGATGGTGGTTTTTGCTTAAGATCTGCCAATTATTCGGAGTGACCGGGGCTATCTATCAAATTCGCACAAAACAACCACTACGCAGCATCCAATAACCCTTTAATCCCCGTATTTATTAATAACCTTATCAAATGTCTTAAGCTTCTGACCTGTTGGAGACAAGGTAGTGTTCAGCGGTATACTTTGCCTCCTGGGCAGCTGTGATGCCGTCCACAGCGCCCTCTCCCGGGTCCTTGAAGTCCGCCAGCAGAGCTCCCGCAGCGGCTTTGTTGCGTCTGATCGACTGTATGATAGCATCCCTGAAAGTCATCAAGATTTTTGAGCTTTAATAAGGTTTTAACATAATATTGTAAGCAGGCTTTTGGTAAAGCGCATAACAATATTTCACGACGACCTCGATCGCGTCAAGAGTGATACGACCAAGAAATAAATAATTTCGGTCACGTCGGCTCATGGTAAATAGTCAACAATGTCTCCGGAATTTTGGATGGGAAAAGGTGTCCACTTTTGTAATGTTAATAAGTAGAAAACTAATGAACACGTGAGTAACGAGAAGTAAAGTAATCGCTCTTACTACCAGGCTGACTCGCTGTAACGATGAAGAAAAACATCAAGAGGAAACCTGCATGCCAGAGAGTTCGCAAAAACTCAAAGGTACGTGAAGTCTGCCGATCCGCACTTGGCCAGCATGGTGGATTATGGCTTAACCTTCTCATTAAGAGAAGAGTGATGATGATGATGATTGCAGGCTAGACAAATTAGAGGACTTCACGAAACTTGGATAGCTTAACACTTTCGGATGTAGGTACAAGTTTCTTCACGATTTTTCTTTTTGCGCAGCAAGTATTTATTACATTTACATTCTAATAAATGAAAATCATTTTTCGTTAATTTAAGACCAGGATTTAAAGCCAGGTCTTTTGGTTCGGGATTTCAAAATGCTTTCTATATATAAAAATCACTTTTAACAAGAAATTGTGTACCATGTGATTGACGATATTAAGATGTGGATATGTGCATTCAACATCACAGCAATTTCCCTTCTACATGTTACTTTCAAATGATTGTAATTCCACAACGATAAGAGTATAACGCAGTATTGCATGTTGATCAGATTTGAGATATCAGATTAAGTAATACATTTTGATCAATGAATTTTCTTAATTTCCCGTGAAAATTTACAATTCAAAAAAGGGAAATTGGTTTCACTGCGATTTCTGAGATCGAGATTTTATCAAATCTTTGCGTTTTGAAGTCTTAGCAAGCAATTTTATTCCCGCAATGGTGTTTGTTGGTAATTTGAAATTCATAATGGAGTAGAACTAAATACAGAAAATTTTGTTAATGTACGTCACAAATACATTTTGAAACGAAAATTTTAACATTCCCTTGGATCACTGTGAAAGTAATTCTTTGACGTTATGAATCATGGACATTATGGTCGAATTTCAAACGCAGAGTGGGTCTGCAGTTATCAGAAGTTATCAGACTTTTGACGAGCCAAATAGTGCTCAATTTGCAAAACCACTACAATTTACTGCACTAAAATATTCAAGTATTTTTATTGAATAATATTTTAAATTTTAAACCAGTTCCAACTAGTTATCACCGCCTAATAAACCGAGGAATTAAATATTAATTCGGCATGGCATAAATTTTACCGGTAGCATTGTTTCGATGAAACCAAAACCGAGGTTAGTTATTGCGTAAGTAGAGCATTGCGAGTCGCACCAGAGGAAAGTAAGAGTAAGGTAAATAACGGAGCGGTCGATGGTGAGACTGCGAACAGCGAAAGTGGTGGCACCTCTTTGCAGCTGACCTGATGATCCGAGCAATTGATATAAACGCTGGTCTTTCACACGGGGAACTGTGTTCGAATTTTAGTGTACTTCTGTTTATTAAAACTAACGCTATTTTTAACCGACTTCAAAGGGGAAGCTTCTATATTTGACCCCTACTTTTTTATAGGTGTGTTGCGATTTCTTTGTCAGCGAAAGCGATTTTATTTTTTAAATTTAATTACTTAAAAAAAGAGGCGGTTCTCAATTCGACCGTATTTATTTGTTGTGTTACCTCATAAGTTTGTACAGGGTGAACCAATTTTGATAATTAATTTTGTATTCGAAAGCTAGTGCTTTCTGACTGGTCCTATATACTTACGTCATCTGACGGGTAGTTTTTGGGTTATCTGAATTTGTCGCTTTTTAAGTCAATTAGTTTTTTATAAAAACATTATTAGCCAGTGACATACTAGATATATAACTATTTTCTTTTGCTAATGTCCATGGGCAATGCAAAAAAAACCACTTGTCATCACTTGGTCTGTAAGTAAGTAGTCTGTCCGTCTATCGGTTCATCGTCATAATCATTGAATCGGCACGGTTCTATTCACAACGTAAAGAGGGAAAATAGTCCAGCATGGAAGCCAAGTACTTTACACATTTTTGGGAACAAAGAACCCTCAGTTAAGTAGGTTTCCACTAGACGTTTTTCTTAACCGAAGCAAGTGAGAATGGAATGGACGGTAGGATGGAACCCACTTCCACGGATTTGGAAGATAAACATTAACTCGTTTGGCCTATCACTGCTTGTTTTATAAGTTATTTTATTTGCATATTGAAGATTTCACTGGAGCCTTTGTAATTGACACGAGGAATGTTAGCTACAAGTATTCGCAATTAGGGCTCATTCACACGAGGACGCATCGTCTTTTTTCACGATTCGTTATTTTTTTTGACGGCGGCAATGCATTTTAAATACTCATGTTCACACGCTTGACGAATCGTGAAAAAAGACGAATACGGATACGTCTTTTAGAAATCACGAATCGTGAATGTTTTATGATTACGACGGATACATATGTAAACTTCAATGTGGATATTTTGACGAATCGTGAAAAAACACGATTCCGTATTCAATGTGAACGTCCATCCGTCAAGACGTATCGTGTTTTTTGCCGAATCGTCAAAGACGTATTCCGTGGGAATGGACCCTTATACCTCTACTTACGTTGGATAGTCATCGGCGTGTAAACACAGCGTATTGGTGAACAGTTCACATTTGGCCTGTTCCCCTGGAGAAGTAGGGGGTTTCCTCATCGGCAGCGGTCGACGGCGGCTTATCGGGCTGAGAGTCGGTTCGGCTGTGGTGCGACGATTGATTGGTGCTGGCTTCGGTGGATATGTACCTCGACGGATGAGGTTGCCTGGAATTTAAAATGGTCCAGGTTTAGTTTGGAACAATACCGGTGATTGCATATCACTCCGTTACACATTAGAGATTAGTATAAACAGTACACTCTCTGGTGGTTAATCACAAAACCTTTGCGATGAACTTTGGATGAATAGGGTTGTTTGATACATGTTGAGTTTGGCTGCCACGCAGGTAGGTACTTCATGGACCACATGGAAGAAGTTATAATTTTGAATACTCATGAACAATAGTATACATCTTATTAATTTACTCCTGTGATTGATTAACTTATCCATGTGTAAGAGTTAAATTTTTACATAAATTACGTAATCAACACACGTTGTAATAACTAAAACTCTTAAGTTATGTAAAAAAATATGAATTTGAAACGTGAAGTTACCTTTCCTATCAATGTATCTATTTAGCGACCGCAACTTCTCGGCAATCGGCAAGTCTTGAGCCAGGGTTTGGTTGGTTGCATCAGCTGTTAGGTCCAAGGTGCTGTTATCAGGTGCTTTGTTGCTGTCAAACCTGCTCCTCTTCGACGATGATGCTTCCGTGGTTGTAGTTATAATTAGCCTCGTAAGGTTTCTCTGTAAATCAAGTGAGGGCGATATTAATAAATTGCAGTTATCCATTTTTGATGCGAACGTGGCTATAAATTTGAAATTAATATCAAATCTAAATGAACCGTCCAGTTCGGGTTAACCCAAAATAGCCTTTAAATCCAATATTAACCAAAATGTTATAATATAAAATAGAAAGTTTGCAGCTTCATCATAGTAGAAGTGAATGTTATAGAGTTTATTTTATGATATAACCACAAACTTCAGTAACTTTGTACGACCGTATACAACACATCACAAAACATAGACAATAATATTTACAAGGAACGAAACAAAGTAAAGACAATCGTCAAAGCACATTTTCACTTTAATATTTCCATTATTTTGCGGTAAATCGTCAGTTTATTAGCGGTTGGCAGAGTCAACGTTCGTAATAATATTTAACGGTATTTGCTGGCATTTGCCGTGTCGGAAGTATCTTCATTTAAAGCTAAATCTTTGTTTGTTATTGCATATAAGTAATAATAAAATATATGAAAATTTGGAAATACTTAGGTACTGATATGTTTTTATTAGAATAGATAGATGAATTTGCAGAGCAATTTGTAAAGTATTTTTATCAGAAATCACATTTTCTATTGTATTTTGTGCCTAAAATACTGCAGGTAAGCTAAAATGTGTATTGTTAAAAATATGTTGCTGGGTTTTTTGTTATATTTATTTAATGATTGTTTCGTAAAATAAATATATTAATTGTAATTTGTAACAAGAAACAATCCACTCTAAAAATGAAAAGTTATAAATCAAAAACCGTCCATCAGATGTCAATCAAATTGATATGGAACACATACACGACAAACACTGCCCTGAAGCACGCCATCGAATAAAAAAAAGAATCATCAAAATTGGGCCACCCAGTAAAATTTATAAACTTAAAAAAATACGGTTGAATTGAGAACCTCCACCTTTTTTAAGTCTGTTTGAAAACGTTGAATTTCCACTACATTATAATAATTATATATATTATCAGAAAGTGTTTTATTTATTATCTTGTAATATTTAGTTGTGTTTGTACTTGTGTTGGTACGATCCTACCTAATGTTAAGTGGCAACGTGGTTTTCAGTTTGTAAGGTTCGCAAACTTAGAAAAAACCTATTCACTCTTGAGTTAACGACACCCATATTAAAATTGATTGAGGATACCAACGCAGGTAACTTATTCCAGTCTTTTGCGGTAAGCACGGTAAAAGACGAAGCAAAACACGAAGTTTGTACCGAAGAGATGTTCATGGCGAAATGATGAATAAGTATACGTGTGTCGGATTGCTATAATTTCGATTGTTGAAACCGGCTTGTTCGATGGTAGAAAGGACATGGGACCAGTATGTCATTCAGTTCTTGTATATTTGTTTGCAAGAGGAACATGTAAAATTACACTTAATACATATTATGTACCTAAAATTACATTATCGCCATGAATATATTTTTATTACTAAAACAGCTTAAAAGCTAACATGATTATTGTATTACTTACTTTGTCTTCCGCATCATTCTTAACTAAAGCATCATTGAGTTTTTCTTCAATATTGCTTTGTGTAGTTGTGTCAGTAATTTTATTATCTTGTGCGGTTTTCCTATCAACTAGTGTATTTAGTTTCGTAAACGCTGGAATATTTCTCTGTGGTCTGATTCTGATGTTGCGATTTCTCTGTTGTATCGGTCTTTGAGTTACTTGTGGTGCATTTGTAGTCTGTATTGTTTTGTTTTCATCTGCTGTTTCGAATGGTTCATCACTGAGTGTGGTGTCATCTGCGTCTGTGAACGATCGTCTTAGAAACTGTGCTTGTGGTTGAGATATTTTTACTTCTCTGGACTCTTTTCCAGCTCTGACTGCACGTCGGATCAGATTCGCCATATCTAGCAGTATAGGTAGCATAAGATCTGACGAGACGTTACTGTTGTTACCGAACATTGATCTCACCTGAAACGATACAAAATCGGAGTTAAAAAAAATATAGATATTCCAACGTGAAATGTTTCAGGTTTTTTGTTATCAAACTCAAATCTATAGGCAAGGCAAGGCAATATGTAGGTTTATCAAGGCAACAGGTATTTCTAAGTTGGTTCATTATAAACATCAATATAGTGCTTCGTTCGCCATATTGCAAAGATGCCATACTAAAGTCTTTGACATTGAATTTATTAATTTAATCATAATATATTATTGATGACATCTTCGGATACATTTCACAATGATGCTGCACATAATGATTCTTAAAATCTTCTCATTTTCATAAACATCATTTGTTTGCTAATTAATTACATTTCTACACGATTACCACACATTAAACCAATAACTTGTTTGTGTGTCATGGTCAAGAACGTTGTTTGGTCAAATTGTATTATCTAACGCCATTTTGCACCATCTGAATGAGCATTAAAATGTGCATTTATTTCGCGGTCATGAGAACTGCGCTGAATTGTGGGACGACTTTCATTATTTTACTACAAACCACATTGTTCATTGTAATTTTCAGAAAGGTCAACAGATCCGGAGATATTTTTGTTATGAATGTCGTTTCACGTTCAGATGTTAACAGCTGCTGAGTAATCAAGCGTGATTTCTCTTTACTTTTGGTTTTGTTATGCCCAGTAATTTATCTACAAGTTTATTTTAGTGCGAAATATTAGACTTATATCTTACCTATATCTTTATTATAACTTTGTTTTGTTTGATTTCTCTATTATACCTAGTGTTAGGATATTTAGACAGAACTCATTACTAACCGTACACAAATAAATCACATTTACTAATCTGCTATGCAGATTATTCAGAATAATATGACTTTCTGAATAATGTGCGAAATATTTTAAAACACAATGAGTATGGGAATCTTTTTATTTTAAGGAATATCGACTATTGACATTTAACTTACAAATAAGTGAGAAATATAAGCGCATAAAAAGAGTCATGATAAATTTCGATCTGAAGAAAAAAGTTGAGTAAAAAATCCTGAACACATTTGTCTATTTTCTGTGTGTAAATGTGGTGTATTTTAAAATATATTTGTTCTAAATTTGTATTAAAAATGTCCTTTAAGCGTATTTATAACTGTATATTTCCAAGATTATTCATCAATAAGTAACTGTGCATAAGCTTGTGATATCAAGAAGATAATATTATGACTGATATACTCGTAATATATCTAGCATTTTTGTGTTAGCGCACTAACCGGTCCCATAACTCAAATTCTAAAATCAAATAACCGAAGAAGCACCGTATCAAATGCAAATGACTGCAGTACGACGCATCAAATAATCAACTTCCTATGAGGCTGTGATGCATGGTCACGCGAGCTACCGTCGCTACCGTGTGTAATCGATACGCAAATAACCTTTTTCTCAATAACCTGCTTGTTAATTCACTGTTGCCGTATAAATAAATTAATTCTATACTTACTTATTATCGCTATCAATACTAATAATATAAATCAGAAGAGTTTGTTTGTTTGTTTGAACGCACTAATCTCAAGAACGAATTAAAAATATTTTTGTATTGAATAGCCCGTACATTTATTGAAGAAGGTTATAGATTATACAACGTC
>DWJQ01000454.1:0-14303 GCA_018248915.1 Hesperia meskei straton | reverse complement strand
GAATATTTTTCATTCCAAGACGCTAAAGTTGAAAATGAAATAAAACTAAGTATGGCAGTTTGCCATTGTTCTTTCACCGCGAACATGAACTGTGTTATGGTTCGCTTTTTTAAATATAATTCTTTTGCACTTACTTATTTGAAAATGCCAACTTTGAGTATTTTTTAAAAATTCTTAGCTTTTCTCTTTCCTGTCATATATCGGTATTTCCGCCACCAGTTTATAGATGGTTGCATGTTCGCCAATAATATTTTCATAATCTATAGGTACAATTATATTCTCTCTTTTCTTAATCATTCTGTCATTTATGGCAAACACTCTGTCGGCCGGCAAGAACGAGTGTCCTGTTACTGGAAATATCATTTCAACTTCCTTGATATTAGCGGTTTTTTCTAGAAGCCATTTCATAACCATACATATAACCATAGAATTTTTATTTTGGTCGCCACAGCCATCGGATACCAACCTTATTTTTTTGATTCCAGACAGGTCTAATGAGTTCATACAATGATACAATGCTGAACAGATCTCATTGGAACCTTTAGCTGCCTGGTCTTCGGTCCAAATATACGCGTGAATATTTTGAGGAACCATGGAAGCACGCGAATGGCCGATAACTATAGTAAAATTATACAAATATAGTTGTCTTGAGTAGTACGTGGACTGGTCCGGTATTTTGGGCAGAGGAAGATTCCTGGGTATTACGGATAAGATACTATGGTTTCAACTAAATATGTGTGAAACGTCCCATAATTATTCTTCATGGCACAACATGTGGAATAGAAAAACCCTTAATAACCTGTGGAAGTATAAGTATGAAATAAATGCAGATAATAAAATCTCCATGTAACGAACGATGCAAAATGTACGTTACAAGATATCCAAGACCATGTGAGGTTTGGTACTGGGGCTGATGGAGTTTAGCCGCCCTTCATCAGTTCTGGATATCCAAGGCCATGTAGCAGGATTGGTACTGGAGCTGATGAAGATATTCAAGGCCAAGTGAGAAGTTTGCTACTGGGCGGATGGAGGTTAGCCGCTCTTCATCAGTTCTGGATACCTAAGGCCATGTAAGAGACTGGGTACTGGGGCTAACGTCCACAAGGAGTTTTGCGCTCCAGCACCTGATGGTCACACGGATCTATGTACCTCCGTCATATATTATAGCACATTTCATTCAGTACATTGATTATGCTTATATTGAAATTTAAATAATGAATCGTTTTTAAACAAAAATCAACATGAAATTTAAATAAAATAATCGAGCTATAAATAATAATAGTCTATGTACAGTCAGAAATATTTACATTATTTACAGATCCTTCAAAATATTTACGTGGTTTATTTAAAGGTTCTGGTTTTAAAATACCAGCTGCTGCAGTTTTCTTATACCCAATCTTGTCCTTCTTTCAGTCAGAATGTTTCCTGGAGCAGAGAACACTCTCACAGGGAACTGAAGATGCCATGGCATTAAGTTTTTGCACAGCAACTTTTTATAGCATTGGGTATATTGCTCTATGAGCCTTCCACCATTTCAGTGGGCATTCTTGCCTGCTTAAAATGGTATCATCTAGGTAACGTTGTACCTCCACAATTGCTCTAGAAGTCTATATTGTGCTGTACCATCTGGCTGAATGTTTCTCATTTTATTTTGGTAATCCTGCCAAATAGATTTTTCCATGTTGGTTCTTTGGGAAGACTGATTGCTGACTTCTAAAACAGCGGTGCTCAATGATTTTATTCTGCTCTTGGTCCAAAAGAGCAATCATACGACGTTTTGTGTCTGCTGCAGTATTTTGGTCTTCAAAACATAATTTGAACCTTGGGTCCAAAAACATGCAATTTGTAAAAGTTCTGCTTCGGCTCAAATTAAAAAAACGATTTCCAATGCCTCCTATGATGTCTTGCCTCACAATATCCACTGCAGGCAGAAAGTTTCGACATTATAAACTTTCTAAAGCTTTGGTGAGTTTGGTTTGGGTAACATATTTCTCCCCACTTAGTTCTCTTGTGACTTCTTCACAGGGACCAAGAACTATACAGAGCTCATGGCAAACTTGCCACTCATATGTGGTCAATGTGTCCATGTTTACGTTAACCATGGCACTGTTAAGAGGTTCCGTCAGTTCTACACATCGCTGTAGGTAGAGTATAGCATATAAAATTTTGAATTCCAGCGAGTGGCCACCTCCTGGATTAATCGTTTTGGTGTAGTTCCAGCCTGCTCTTTATATTTTTTCAGCTTCTGCCATGCCAAATTACTTTGTTTGAAATGTTTTACAATATTTTTTACTTTATTAATTACGAGTATGTCATTTATGGCATCTCCTTTTAAATGCATCATTAACTATAAGATTTAATGTGTGTGTGTAATTTTGGGCATTCTAGCAAACTAACCACAAATCTACCCACATGAAACTTCAACAAAGTAATCGCATAATAATAGTGTGTTACGACGATGTTATAATATTTGGTTAAATTACACTAAAATCAAAGGGAAAGTTACAAGAGGTCATAGTAAAACGAATTTTCTTTTTTTTTCAGCGATTAATCATCAAAATAAGATTACAATGAGGAGCGATTTGTTTTAATTACGGAGCTGCCTTAAATGATTTTATCACTGGAAATTGATGTATTTTTTTCACTCACGATTATCAAACAAACTACACACACAACAAACAAACAATAAAGTTTACACAAAAATTAAAATTTAAGCAATGAAATTCTGTTACCAGATAATGTAATGAAATAAAAATTATGTCATACCAATACTCGCTGTCTTACTTGAAATCCATAGCTTTTACCAAAATTCAATGCCACATTCCATCTATGCCATGTGAGATGGTTAAGACAAATAATTTTCGAAAAACTTGGTAGATAGGACAAACAAGCACTGAGGCGACGACATGGCAACTCACTTGCCATTTATGGATCCAGTTATCACCTGAAAATTGCAACCTGAAAAACTTGGAAATTGTAACCTGAAAACCCACAGTGAGTTCCTTATCCCAACTTCTGATGTCGGAGACACTGCCGCTAATTATTAACGGTGTTACAATGGCCACCTTGCCTTTCAATGGCCATCTCGCCCTTCAATGGCCACCTCGCCCTTCAATGGCCACCTCGCCTTTCAATAAACATCATCAAAGTATCAGAAAATAAAACACAGTGGGCGTTCTAACGTTTCTTAATGATTTAAATTAGGTTTCAGGTTACACAGTTCGATTTAATTTGATTAAAGCTTTTAGGTTAAGTCAAAACGTGGCACAACCGAAATTCACTTAGAGAAACGTTATGCCGTTGAGCATAGGTACAACGCGGTATAGGATTTTATTACAGAGAACACTAGTAAACTTAATGCGACCGTTCAGCTCGACGTCTTCCCCCCTCTCCGATATCCCATCGAGTGACGTTTACAATTCGCATAGTGGAGCGGCCGGGCCTAGTTGGTGGTTTAATTTTGGGAAGATGGGCTCCCAATAGTGGGCTCAACAGGCCCTAAGCTACTCCAAGGGGGTGCGGGATTGCGCGAAGGACCAGAAGGGTTCTCCTCCAGCGAGATGCAAGGAATAAAAGGAATTGAACGCACGTACCTTGGCTGGCTGGATGTACTCGTGTGGCTAGGCGTTGTCTCCGTGATTGCCTGGACTCGTTCTGTTGTGCGTTCTCCTTCTTCCTGTGTCCAAACTTGACACACACTGAATTGACTGCAGAACAGCAAATCGGCGGAATGATCGGTGCGTGCGCGATACGAATTTAAACGTGTGTTGCGGTCAAGCGGCGAGCGATTAACGTGCTTGCGATGCGGTCGAACGGCAACGCGGCGAGCGAGTGACTGACTGACTGACTGGCCGTTTTGCAGCTAACGGCCACTTTCGTCACAGAGTAATGACGTGCGTTCAAGCAAAGAAGAAGAAATACAAGCAAAACAATCAAACAAGCAATAATTTCAGCCACACATAAAGCTAATGAAAATTAAATCAAATAAATCAGAAATAAAATCTAATTCCATTTAAGACCATAAGTAGTCTCAAATGTCGTCATGTCATATATATCGTTGACACGATCTGGAACTCCACCGCGGATAACGACATTTATGCTCCTAATATTGTTATAGAAAGCCTGTTTGGCGTCATCCATTCCGGAAAACTTCTTCTGCGCGGTGTTTTCTGAGTGGTCCATCGACCGCTCTCCGAAGTCACATGCATTAATGATTCTCGATATATACAATGAGACTAATCTACCGTTGATATGAACATATACCCCGTCAGAAGGAAATCTAGTTGTTTGGTCTACAGTGAATTTATTCAAACCCGTGAACAAATTACGTATTTCGTCTCTTCCTGCCACAGTGGTGAAACGAATAGATTGTGCCATAGTTATAGTATCCATGATAGTCTTTCGACTTACATATTGATGATTCAACAAGTGATTATGATTATTACCCCAGTTACTATATGCATTTCCGACAATTTCCATCGCCCTACTCTGCGGTCTCGCGCGAACGGATGTCTCAAATCTAGTGAGTGATGTTTCTATCATTTGACCCACCTTAGCCAAAGATTCGGCGATCGCTGCTTTAATCATATTACCAACCGCTGTTTCGTCCATAGTGGCGTTACGGAGATTATGGATTTCCTGTTCTTTTTCGGCTAATGATTTCTCCAATTCAACAATTCTCGCGGCAAGTGTGTCTGCGGACTGCAACCCCTGGATTAGTTGTGTCTTATGTAGTAGTTCGATCGCTAACTCGTTCACTCTCTCTTGTAATTTTGTTTATGTGCAGATTCAAAACCCAGTTCCTTAGTCAATCTCTTCCTCTCATTGTAAAATTTAGTAGATAATTTAGCAATATCTTCTTTATGTTGTTTGTCCGAATTCGATGACGATGAAGACGTAAGATGTACCGCCCTGATATCTCTCGTCAGTAGTGCTACCCTCTCTCTGCTGCTTTCGGAAGAAACTTCTCCAATTCCAGAGATGTCGTGTACTATTCCTTCCGCACACCCAGCTGATACTGCGGATGGTGATGATGTGTCAGTACCAAAAACCGTTTGTCTAGATGGTCCGGCTTTGGGTGATCTCGAACGCGAAGGAGTGCTGATTCGACGTCTATTCAGTTCTCTATTTCGTGCTTTTCTTTCTTCCAATTTAGCCCTCGACCTTGTCGAACGCGGTGAAGAAGGTTCTTCAGCCGGTTCACGAGGCCTAGTTTGATCTGAAATGATCACGAAATAGAACGCGGATTGCTTCCATATACCGCTCCAGGTGGTCAATGCGTGAATCAACGGGCACTGAATTTGAACAGTTTATTATATACTGTAACTCCAATAAAGCTGTGAAGTCGGAATCATCACAGCAGCTGGTGTGGTAATCTGCTAGAACTGAAAAGATTTCTTCTCTCTGCAATTTATCGTATATTATATCCCTACTAGTCAAAAATATTAATAAATTTTTCACATCCATGAGTTTATGAAAAACCATGACACTATTTCCCACTATAAGTGAGTGTCTTATTATAATTTAGATCTAGAAGGATCAATGCACAATAATTTACTTCTGTCTAATATGAAGTCTCTGATAGTACCTATCAAATGAGTTAAAAGAGACATTATATCTCTCAGCGATCGCGATGTTCAACATATTTATGATATTGTAATTATCATATATTCCAGTGAGATCGATCAGAGAAGTACGATACTCCTCAACGTGATCATAGTTTGCGGGTCACTTCTTCCAAGTTTCACTAGTTATTTAACAGGATCAGGTACCACATACCATCGTGTACAAAGTATTTAGAGCAAAAGTATATCGATTTCTTATATTTAAAAAAAAATTGATTCAAGGTTTATAAGAGTCGCGCACCAGGTATTTATATCTTTAAATTCGTGTTTCGTTAGTAGCCAACTATCGTCTCCGGCAAATATTCCGAAATGAACGTGTTCCATGTTAAACATTGTAGCGAGCACAGCCATTAAGAATCTTGTGTTCTGACAGAAAGTGGATGCGTCTCCAGATTTGCTTTGGTAATTTACGTAGTACCTCACACCGTTTTCTTGATCTACTAGAACTGTGTGCGCGTGTGCGTGGAACCACAGATCAACAAAAAATTTTTCGACTCCGAAAAGCTCCATTAGTAAGCAATCAAAAATCAGTGTAGCTAAGCCTTGGCTTTTATCGTATTTTGAGATGTCTATTTCTAACATTTGAGCACCGCTCGAAATCAAACTCTCAAAAACATCAGGAGATATCACTTCATCCATTGCGGCCGTTGAAGTACATGTGAATACTTTGAAATTCTCTTTGTATAAAAATTCGATTCTTCTATTTCTTTAAAAATAGGACAGAATATAGCGTTATGAAATTTCTCCTAACATGCTATAGTTTGTAATGCGTTATTCACGTAAGGTGCGGTCAAGTCAAGTGATGGTTTAACTGTCGGCTTTATCATAAATTTATATTTGTTCCACTGCCAATCGGTAGTAACGGTATCAGGTGCTTCAATCAATTTACGTACAGCCGGTGTCTGGGTTGTGAGCCACTCTTCTACTCCTTCCGCGTTAGGTTTGATAGGGGTATTCTTGAACTCATTGAGCGACCACATTCTGTCCTCTCTGAAATACGCAGCGGTAAACTGGGTTAATAATCTTTCTCCCAATGCGTGAGCATCAACGACCCCGTCTAATTCGGGCACCGCCATGTTCCTTTTATTAAGCGCTATGAGCGATTCTATTTGAGATGGTCTTCGTGAACAGGGCATGAATGTTTCTAAGACTGGTCTTAATTTATCAAAACGAGGAATCTTCGACGGTCTTTTACTTTCTGTTATGATTATCTCATCCAAATCGATGTCAAGGTCGTTATTTAATATATTTACTGCGTCTAAATACTGCCCATGATATGAATTTCCAGGCAGTATGAGATCGTGATAAAACATTTAAGTGTTTATATCACCGGTAAAAGTATTTTTCAAAGTCGGAGTATAAATCGGGATAGTCAACTCATTATTGCTACGTTCAATTTCTAAATACATATCCCTATCATCAAAAGTTTTTAATATGAGACCATTAACATACTGACAATTCGTATCTTCAGTCGGTCGTGAATACGTAATAACATCTTTATCTGACGTTGCACCACCTCTTAATGAAACCTTCGCTTTATTCAATAGACCTGATTCCACATGCTTATCCAACAAGTTCCTGAACGTATCTCTACAAGGAGTGTAATAGACTAACGAATACGTGTGTCGACTCAAAGCAACGAGCTATGCGATTCGGAGTTATAGATTTCCTCCTTTGCTTTGGTGGACGTGCGAACTATAACTATGTTCTCCGCTTGTTTGCCCTGATACTCGTGTATCATCGACACGTTATAACCTACTCTTTTCAGAAGGTCCTTCTCAGACTGCTTGAATACTAAGTACTTGTATTTATCATTATCCAAGGGTACGTTCGATAATGCTCTACTAGTTACTAAGGAAGTAGATTTGGTTCCCCCATCATATTTATGATATAAATGCGCCATAACATCAACGGGACATCTATATGATGTGTTCAAAACTCTCGTGGGTTTAAAAAATCTTTTAAAATCGCCATAACTTACACTAACTGAACCAACCCTATTAATGTAACCTATCTGATTTGGGTCGCCTAACATGTGCAATTTCTTACATCCGCTATACAAACATACTAAAAATATCTCCCCGGGATGTTTCATTAGTGCTTCGTCAATCCAGACCTCTGGGTAGTATCTACGACTGTGTAATAGATAGGAATCTATCGTCCGATAATTTTCTTTGTAGTCAGATGCTGATGATCCACCTCTAAGTTTGACTAACCTCTCGCGTATATCCATCGCTCCTTCGGCGGTAGAGGTCAGAACTAAATCACCTTCTTTGTGTTCTTTGAGAATGAAAGTTGTCTTACCACAACCAGGTACACCGACAACCATATCGATTATAGGTAGATTAAAATTATTGACTATCTTCTGTACGTCCGACGTCGCCGCCATCAGGTTCGGTTCCTGCATGAGAACAGTGAATTTCCCACATAATAGTAACCTATCCTTAGCACACGATGATACAGGTATTTCAGATATTTCTTCGAAAGCGACAAAAGTATTACCGTCGAAACCGAACGAATACTCAACTGAGTGATCAGTATTTAACAACCATTTGTCAGTGAATCTATCATATACCGCAAATTTCTCTTTATGTGACAGTAAAAATCTTCGGACTTCGACTCCCAGAGGGAACGAAAGTTTGTTATAAGTACGACTGTATGTGGCGCGCGCTGTCTCTACTACAGTCTTCCAAAGCTCCTTGATCTCTATTATAGAATTGATCGCTGAAACGTTAGCGGTAATTTCTTTAATGAACTTAGGATTATGTTCTGGTATAGGATAAACAGGATTTGCTATCGGTTTCCAAAATTCGTTGTCACTAGTTTCTATCTTCTTCTCATATTTACCGACTTTACTCTCAGTTTCTAGGATTTGAGAATAAATCATCACCATACCATCGAAAGCGGACGAGATGTATAATTTTAAAATTTCAACACGACTTTGAAGGAATATCTCATCCATGATAACGCCTAAATCAATTGTCAATAATTTCTTTTTATCGTGAACTAATTTCATCAATAAAGTGATTAGTACTCGCGCATCACCACCCATATCATCAAGGCACATAAACAAGTTACCTTTATTATACTCAAACTCTCCTCTACGATGAATAAGTACACAATCTGTGCGAGTGCATTTTTCGTCACTAGTGGTAAATTTGAGGTCGTTTCTTAAGAAATTCCTGTCTGGTAAATTATCCGAGAATTCACCTAATAATTTTTCGACCTCCGAGAAACTCTTGTTGAACATCTTTGGGTCTTTACGTGGAGTGGAATTCGTACTCGAGTCTACCTCATTAACAGTTTCTTTAATTGGTTCGAACAATTTAAATTTTTTTAAGTTTTCTACCATTGTTACGATTTCTAGATTTATCGTAAATAGGTTGTTCACCCGCACCAGTCGATTTTACTAAATTTTTAACGTTATCACCAGAATTTGAAGAATCTAATAACATCGTATCGAGAATGTTTTGCTTATTAATTTTAATATCACACTGCGACTTCATTTTTGACCCTGGTTTCGGTTTACCAAAAATCCTCTTCAGTCCACGCTCAAAAGACGTCGAAGGCACACACTTATCGAAAAATTCC
Organism: Hesperia meskei straton; assembly: GCA_018248915.1. NCBI lineage: Eukaryota > Metazoa > Arthropoda > Insecta > Lepidoptera > Hesperiidae > Hesperia > Hesperia meskei. The sequence goes on along the minus strand of DWJQ01000454.1, from coordinate 5,088 downwards.
ACCACCCCGGATTTCTTATGGTTAGTCTCTTCGACTTTAACATCGTCATTGTCGTTATCGAGATTTGCAGTGTTCGAAGGCAAATTGTCGTCAACATCGACTATATGAATTATTTGCGACACGTTATTATCATCATCTATGACTATGATAGTCCTATCATCGCATAATTTCGTTGAATTAAGTCCGACGTTGTCGTCAAAATCTTTATCGTCTATTTCGTCGACATCATGTAAATTACTATGGTTATCAAAGTTGGGTTCTGCGTTGAAGATTTCATTATTTATTGGTTCATTCACCGAAGCGTCAGTCACTAAAATATCCCAACCATCGTCTTCTATGTCATATATCGCGACTTTACGTAAACAGTTCTTGATCGCTGGTGTGCAAGTCACGTCTCTATCATTTGCATTCAATTGCGCCTTAGGGACCTCAACTGATATTTCGGGATCTGAAATCTTGGATTTGTCGACCATTGTCGCGAAACCCATATATTCTGTTTCGTCTAAACATAGATCGGCGACTACGTCACAGGCAATTTCACACACACGCTCCTTCGGAAACGCTGGTTCGTAATGATGATTTCGCAATATGAGGTAAACGATGTTATCGAACTCGTCACCATAAATTCTCCTAGTGAAGTTTAATTCATCAGAGTATAACACGATACGCAATTTATAGGTCTTACTAGCTAGTAACAATTCCGGTTCACCACCCCACATATTATGAGAAGTCAAAACTTTGATAACATCGGGAACAACGTTGATTGGGATATCTATCATAGATTTACTATACAACAAAACTCTTTTAACCTCTTCTACTGATTTCTCGTGATCGATTAACTGTCTTATACTGTCAAAAAGACAATTACCATCATCAATGGCAGTACCAATTACTAAATCTTCCATCTCGAGATAATTGTTTTCGACTGATTGCACGACATCTACCTTTGGTTCATCAAAAATTTCTACACGTACAGTCGGTTGTTGGTTCTCTTCTACTTTAACTGAATCATCATGACTTTCGCACTGCTCCGAAGGACTATCAGATACTTCTTCGATCATACACGCGTGGTCAGACATCGGACTATCGCGGTAGATATCGTCAGAATCGTCTAATTCGAAACATGGCAAATAGTTAGTGATTTTTGTGTCTAAATCCTTTAAATCACTTTCGATCACTGTTTGGACGTCAATAAATTGTACCGCATCACATATATGCACGGAGTATTTTTTCGGATAAGCAGACCATTCTATGAGTTTTTTAAACAATCTCTCATGCCATGCGTGACCATAGTTCAAAGCACCAACACCTTCCAACGGTATATCACCAGGATTCTCAAATTGCGGTGTATAAATAACTTTATCTTGATCTTCAGTTTGTTTTTGTGGTGGAGTCACGAACTTCCTCCATAGGTTGGCGAACATCATGGCGAAACTTACACCTTTAGCGTCACGAAGTTTCAAAACTTCATTAGTGACCTCAGACGTCGCTCTGGTTATTCCAAAACGGTCGACAAAACATTTCAAAAATATAGCGCTGGCTAATTGGAGCAATCTCTTCGGAGGCATGTCGTACGCAGCTTGACAAATCGCTTTCGTTCCTACAATCCTCGTCGAGAAAGATTTTGCTGCCTGAAAAATGTTATTTACAGAAAATTTGTTATGATCCAAACCGTAAGCGTATAGTGTGACGTCATTAACTAATTTCTTCGGCGCTTCAAAACGAACTAAACGCATATGATTTTCGTTTGTGTCATATCCTTCCGCAACCCAATCATGGCATTGAATAACTACGTTTTCGTGGTTGTCAAATCACAATCTCAAAGAGATTTCACCCGGTAATACTTTTTTCGACGCGTTCCTAATTATCTTAAAGAACACGATCGAGTTTCTCATAGACAATATATTCACAAAATAATGTTGGCCTTTTGAATCTTTGATTACAGGATTTGTTAGTAAACTAAGATAAGTGTCGAGACGATGGGTGTAAGACCAAGAAGCATCTCCTTTAAAACTCATATTGATATATTTGATTTTGTCTTTGTACGAAATGTTGAAATACGCACCTAGATGTGGTATTACCCCTTCGTTTTGAGTCAACATTTGCGTTGAAAAAATAAAAGAACCGGTAGCAACCTTACAATCGCCTGCGGTCATTGCATTCGCTATGTCCGTAGGTGTGCGATCGTAAGTTGAGTGCAAAAACGTCATGAAAGGAGCTTTGATACTGCATTGCTCGGATACGTTCCTGCAATGGAAAACATTCGTACCATTTCTATTATCGTCATTATAAATTTGCAATGCTCTTAATTGTTTTGGAGTTAATCTTTGCATCGTGGCTATCGCAGCTTTTCTATTAGCGTCGCGCTGTTGGTCGTACACAGATAGTATAGGCGCGCATCAATGAAAATTCGTTCTACCTCTAGATATCTGTTTGAAAGGATCACCTCCCGAATCTTTGACCAACGCATCATAACCTTCCGGTACAGGTGTATTCGTAATTCTCTGTAAACCCAAATTAATTATGTTAATTTGTTCCTCGATAACACGTGACGCTGCTGCAAACGCATGTGGAAGAAAAATTTTATGCTTAAATTCGAGACTTAGTTCTGGGAATGTTGTCGTAAGTGCTGCTTCTTCTTCTGGTGTCAATTTGTGAACGATTATCAACTTCTCCTGCTTATACGAAGGATCAACAATCTTCTTCGCGTCATTTATTATCGCACCCCTGATCATCTCTGATAGTGCGCTTTCACCACCGGCAAGATCTCTAGAAATCACCTTTGCCACTTCTGCGTTATAATCTAATCCAGCTTTCTGACAAATAATCGGTACAGCTGATGGGGAGATAGAGTAATTTTCACTACCTATTCTATAATCTAAATGTCGATACATTTCATAAATATCAATAAATGTAATGCAAGGTGATTTGTTTTTTATGTGTAATAAACGATCACCGCTGATATATGGTTTCCTAACGACACATTTAGCAAATATTAAAGTTTTTAAGTAGTCAAAAACGCGATTGATTTTCGGAAAAGGAACAAAACGTGCGCAATACTCAATATCTCTCTTATCGATAGATTTAAATAACTAAAGTACAACAAATAACAATAACCATTTTTAGTATATACAACTTTATTTTTCACTGCAAAACTTACCTACATCTACGGCGTTCACGTACAAATAAATGTTTATGGACTCCATTTTTACGAGATCTACCGTGGCGACGATTAAATCTCAAATAGAAACCCCAGGCGAAGGGAAACGATAGTAGAAAGTTTTGGCGAAAACAATCTACGAACTAGACAGAGGAGCGTTAACTCAGACGTTGGCGAACGTCTAAAAGTTAGAACTCTAGTTGCACTATTTCGTGGATTACGGTCAAGCGGCGAGCGAGTGACTGACTGACTGACTGGCCGTTTTGCAGCTAACGGCCACTTTCGTCACAGGGTAATGACATGCGTTCAGAGGGAATGGGAATGGATTAGGATTAGGTAGGAATGGAAGGTTAAAAATGCGACGCTTCCACATAGAGTTGTCATTTTAATTACAGTTTCCGGATTTACGTTTTATTAAAGTGTAATGATTTATTTAGTTTCATTTCAATGTTATTTTATTTCCGTCTCCGACACATATATAATATGAAATTAAGACGCATTACGTAACGCAACCGCAACACACCGCAATTTATTTATACACTGACACTATCCACTTTTACCTTGCTTTACGTCACCTTGCTCCAATTCCTCAGGCGCATGCCAGATAGCACGACCAGACAACCGGCTTTGTATGCGACGCACCAGGTCTCGCCGCATCTCCTTTCTGATCCAAGTTGTATGAAAGACTTTGTACGCCCTTACACAGGCGAAAGTGACGCCAGCTGCTACCACCGTCAAAATGACACCCAACAGTATTGTGTTTGTATGTAGTATTGTGGTTATTTGGTGGCTGAGCTTCATTGGAGCCAGCTCCAGCAGCAGACTGCGCGATTAAAATTTCTTTACTACAGGATTTCCCCATATTTTCGCGGTGTAACAGGTATAATAATATGTAACACAGGGCACAGACGACGCGTGCGCACCGAGGGCGAGTAGTACACGACTGTCTTTGTAATTGTTAATTTTGGCATACCAAAAAGAAAAAAAATGTTTAACAGTTTCTTCAGCACTTTTACCCGCATGCCATGCCGGGCATGACAGGGTCGCCATGAGGTGAGGCGGGAGGTTCAGGGAAACAACCGTGTGCTCAATAACAAGTATGTTTATTGACTGACTCATACATGGTTACATAATATCAGTGTGTGCGTGCTATCACCGTACTACACAAGAAACTTATTAAGTTTTTAATTATTTATTCTTGATGAAGATGAGCTTTTGTGACATTTTGAATAGCAGAGAATGTTATTTTTTTGCATTTAGCGTTTTGAATTGCAGTTACTAATACAGCTACAATACTGGTACAATACAATACTTGTCCGTCAAAATGAGAATCTCTTCGAGCACATTCGCGAAGAGTAATATCAACTTTTGGGGCATCGTCGATCGAAACGAACTTTACACAAAGTAAACTCATTTCTCGAGTATAGGTGGTTTAAAAAACCGTGTTTAGTTCCTAGACTTCCTAGATTCTTGTTTTTCATTCTTCTATGACAGATAAAATAATAGCAATTATATTACGACTACCGTCAACTGTGGCAACATTACCATAATTTTCGGCATTTCATAAAATAACTTAAAAATGGAGTTAATTATTTAAGGTTTAAATGACTTACTACAAACAAAATCTGCGTCTTTTTTGATTCTACCATCGAATTTTAAGAAATCTCTAACAGAATAGTCACAATTTTCAAAATTACGTGCTAGGTAAAATTGACTCATTTATGGCATCTTTACCTAGTATACAGTTTATAAAGAATATTTATCCAAGAGTATATGCGAGGTAATGTTGCTAGTGATTCATACGCTGAATAAACGGTATGGCTATTTTAGAAACTTCTATCTTTATTTATTTTAGCTCTAGCAATACTATGGCAAAGTTGCCCCAACATTTTAAAAATTGTCATACTAACGGGCGAGTGTAATCAGGG
>DWJQ01000453.1:0-14315 GCA_018248915.1 Hesperia meskei straton | reverse complement strand
AACTTATAAATGAAGCTAGTTTTGTCTACACGAAGCCAGAAGTACTAACTTGCTAGCTTACTGCCACTAGCTTGCTAATTATCCTAGCTTGAAAAACTAGCCTCGTGTATCTCAGGCATTAGTGCGTTTATCAATAATCATTATTACATTGTTTTTGCAGAAAATTCTGCTCAACTACACATATTTTTTTTACGTTTTGTAATCTTTCACACTTGCATCAAAACATACGCAAGAAAAGATTATTTTGCTACTTGATATTGCTGTTATGATTTTGCATTATATCGGGTTTCTTTTGTCTTTACGGTACCTACATATGTAGAAGTTTTTCAGCGTCTTGGAGAATTATATGCTAGTGGTGAATTTTCAGTTTTGCAGATGAAGCCTTCATTTCCCAAATAGCTTTCCACTAAGAGTGAAAGGCAATGTTCCCATCACAAGTGAACACGTCTTCTAATGAAAGCAAGAACTCTAAGTAACTATGCGCTTGACGAATAAACTTAATTTACTGTTTTACAACGATCGTACTATGTGATAACTGGGCATTCAACGAGTATTAAGGTATGAAAATTATCGCCATGTAGACCAGAGTTGTTTTTGTTAGTTCATATAAATATCTCAGTTTCCCAGTTCAGTAATTTGTACAGTTTATCAAAGTAATTACTTTTATCAATTGTAGATATGTGAATTTTTGCTTATTTTTACTAATATTACATGATAAATAATCACTTAGCGTTTGCTCAAATAATATGGCTTTATAAACATGATAGAACTTTACTTGCTATGCGCATAAAATCCACTATGGACTTCAGTCATAGGTGCAAAGTATCGTTCGTTTTACTCTTTCTTAAGTTCTGAGAAGTCTTCAACACTTCCTCACTTATGAACTCGTCGTCACCTCTTTAACGTTGCGTAGCGTGATATTTGGTTCACTCAAAACCAGCTCACGTTAGGCTAGGGTTAGAGATTAAAGATTCAGGATTTTTAATGCGCTATCGGAGACAGTGTAGCGAGTATAGAACGGGTGAGAAAAACTAACGTAATAGGTGTATCTTCTAAATAAAACACTATAATTGATATTCCAATAATACATAACGCCACGTTAATCATGTTTGGAAAATAAAATATTCTGCTTACAGCATGGGAACCTGATAATATGGTATTTTTAGACAAGACCTTGGTATCGCCACCATGTGGTATACAGCGAGGAGAACTAAACGAGTGAAGTTCCCAAGCCGCCGACGAAAAACAAAACGATTCACGGATGATTCATAAGTTCGTAATAGAAAAGAAGACAGCAAACATTTATTTCTCACATAAATTTCAAAAGAGTATAGCTATACACTGTATAGTATTCGCTATACGCTGTAGAAGCTATGCGTATAGCTTAGTATTTTGTGCAGTTTATTAGTGCGGACATAAGATGGTAACAAATTAGACGTAAAAATTAAAAGACCCTTGCATCAATGAAGATAAATATTTCATAAGTTTTGGAAACTTTTCTTCACATTATAAATGCGGCAGATTTAATATGGATATTCGAGTCGACATTTTCGATTTACTTCGACAAGGTTCCTTACCTTCCTGGTCGCGCACGGATTATAAAAATTGTAACTATCCCAAAAAGATGTTTAGACTTAACGAATGTCGTGGCTAATTTTCTTATGTAGAAATTCCTATCCAGAAAATTGCCACAGTGGCAAGCATCCGGTGCATATAAGTTTACTTTCCTTTCATGAAAGCCTCAGCGAGCATCTCTCAATATAACGAGTTTTCATTTGATTTCATTCAATAATTATTGGAAACTAAACCCAATGTCAATATATTCAATATAACCTAATCAATATTTAATATTTATCATTATCGAATTGACGCCGTGAAACCAACTTCTCAGTTTGCTTTTTTATTGATGTTAGGAACTATGGTGTGGTAATGGTATCTATTGTATCCTGTCATAATTTAAAAAACTAAAACGCAGTTAAAAACTTTTGTACCTACCGATGAAATAGTTTTCCTGCAACGACTGCAAGGACTAAAAACACTATGTCTCTCTCATCTAGAAGGCGAAAAATTAAAATAGACACGCGCGTCTGAAGAAAGTATGTCATTTCTTTTCACAAGCTTTGGCAGACATGAAGGCTGACGTAATCAGCCCCATGTTAGTACAAGCGTTCGTTTGCCACATGCATTAATTAGCGGTTTATATCCTGATAATCTGTTTCCTCATTTTAATCTCATAACGTGTATTTTTGTCAGTTTTAACAAAAACATTTTGTAATTGACAAATAACTGTAAATTGAAATATTTAAACCCTCTCGAAGTTTTTCATATCCCCATTTAGTATTTATATTGTGAGTGAACTATAATAAAAACGTAATATACCAATAAAATACAATTTAATGTGAATTAATATAAATAAGCTTTTCTCTGTTATCAAATGAGCTGTTATAATTGTTCACGGCATGACATCTAGATGGCGTTGATAGGGATGATTTTTATGCCAAGAAACCTTTGGGAAAAGAGCGGATTTTGTTCAAACTACTTCATCGATTTCTACTAAACATAGCTAAGAACCATCGCAAGAAGAATGGCTTTAGAATGAAACAAAAAACCTCAGCGAAATCAGTCAATCCGCTTTAGAGCTGCGGTGCCACGAGATACATACACATATATACAGACACAGAGACAGACAGACAGTTTAAACATATAACAAAAACGCAAACTGATCTACGGGTAGAACCTCGCGTTCTCGCATTCTAACTCATTGGTCAGAAAGACAAAAAATCGAATTTCTATCAAACAATTTGGTCGGAAAGAGAGAAAGCCAATATCTTAACTGGAATAAAAGGGGTAGCTAGAATTTTTGGATTCGGGTTTCAGTTTATTGGTTACGGAAATCTATTCCACAAAAACAAATTCTAAGTAAGTACCTACGCAGTACGTAAGCAATTTGATGCGGCTAAGCACTACTGATATAAGATTATCTAAACTCGGTTTTTGAAATCGTTTTTGGATCCTGAAATTGGGATCAATATTTGATTGTTTAACAATCCAAAACGATCATGAGTCTCTTTTTAGAGTGAAAAGGTTAAGGCCATAATTTACTACGTTAGCCAAGTGTTTGAGTTTTGCGAACTCTCCAGCATGCAGGCTTCCCCAATTAGTTTTTCCTCGCCGTTATAGTGAGTGACATTTTTAAATGATTAAAACGCACATTACTCCAAAAGAAGACCGAATTATTAACCTCTTAGCTATCATCGCCACACCATCATGGTATAGTTATAAACAACCGCTCTCGTTATTTTACAAAAAGGACTAAAAAGTTACTGAAATTAAGACCATGCAAGGAGCTTAGGGTTTCCCGTGTCTAATCAATTATCTACGACTGGCGGGCCAGCAATGAACGTGGAACCAATCGATTCGCTACAAGGAGCATAATGCTCTACAAATTGATCGAAACAAAATTGCCCCGCAATTCATTGTGAGCTAAGTAAAAACATAATCAAGTAGATTGCCCACATCGACTCCTTTGCATGTCGCATCGAGTTATTCAAATTTAGCGAGCTATAACCCGGGTACCTTTGTGTTCGGCGCGCTGAAAAAATGTTGTCATTCAATATCTATTTATGAATAGGGCCGCAAACCGTTAGTATAACAATGATGAGTTAAAACAGTTTTCATTTTCACGGTCTGGTTTCTTTAACAGAAACTTGTTTGGTAACTGTGATATCGTATGCACTGTCATGAGTAACTTTAGAAATTGTTCATTCGCTGACGATGTTTACTATACATTTTATTTAAACTAGTTAATTGCTCTTTAAAATTTATCCTTATATGATTAGGAACAATAGGACTAAGTACTTATAGGTTAACGATAGGTTAAGGAGAATGAAATTCTAAATTCTGGATTAGGCTTAGTCTTATTTTTAGCCGCCGTATCTACCCCAGAAAATAAATAAAATAAATGCTTACTCACTAATCACGATTTCATGGTACTGGCACCTGGAAGCTCAAATAACACGTCGCTTCTCCATGATATACGAATATTAATGTGTCATTGATACAAAGACCTATTCCGATCTAATACCAAAAAAACTAATACCACTGGTATTAGTTCATTATCCCAGTGAATGTCTATTCCGAACGAATACCAGTCATAAACGAATAAATATGTAACTTCTCAAGGAATAGATGTAATTGAACCACGTTGGAAAGTATTTATCGTGGTGAGTGAACATTTGGCACACATTAAAAACATTTTGAAAAATCGGCATTCATCAATTGAATTCTAATAAATGATAAACGTGTATACAAACGGTGCTGGAAATTCGACCGCTAAGTATATATTTATTTATTCATTGATTTAGGACAACCAACAAAACTTACACAATTCATAACACAAATACAATACATATAGGTACAATAGGAAAACACTGTCATAGTTATTGGATGAGTGTATGTAGTCTTAATAACAGGTAGCCACGGCATGTATCATGGACATGTTACTTTATAAAACTTAAAATTCATAATATAAAAAGAAAAAGAACTAATTTCTTAATTAAAAAATAATTCAATATAATTAAATAACCCTTATTTTTTCCCCCTAAAGTACTTAGCGTGGTAAATTAATCAGTAGGTATGTACTGCTGTTAAGTATTAAATAAAAACCTTGTCCCCAGATATTATTGTCCAGACAAAGATTTTTTAAAATGTTATTTTTATATTTTTCTTTCTCTTCACATACAATCATCAATGCTGTTTCAAAGCCACAAAGGCTGTAACGGAACCTTTTTACTACTTGGAATGACAAAATATTTTTTAATTAAAATATCTTATTATGTATGGAAATAATACGACGACATGACGTAGTTAATTTAACTATTTTCAGTATTTGTGTTTATAAAAGAAGAGGGAGAAATAAAAGGAAGAAATAAAGACCAGGCTTTGCGTTACAATCGTGCCGACAAACTTGGATGTATGAGTATTTTGCTTGAAGCTACTCGTAGCTAAAATGAAAATTAATTAAATTAAAATTAGTAGTGAAATAATGTATTTAGATATGAGAGAGACATGGTGAGAATGATAACTTAGTAAACGTCTATTGTTAAATCGCCAGATAGGTATCACGTTTAAAAATAAAACTTCTGTGGAAGAAATATGTAAAAGTCCGGACAAAAAATTGTGCAACCGTACTGTAAATCATAGAGATCATATCGTAGTAGTTAGCACGTGCTTCGTCATGAGACGTTAAATATTTCCGCTGCGAAATATTTAAGTTATTTACTTCAATTAAATAACATTTAAACGTCTTTTACTCTATAAACACTGTTAGAAACATTAAATTGATATAACTTATTATCTGTTGATCTGTTAAATAACTTGTCTTCTATTATCTGTATACTATTTCAATGTCTATGCATTTTTGTCTATGCTGTTGCAATAAAATCTCCGATCCGACCGCAAGCGTTCTTTTAATTTTAACACACTAATTAAGGACTTTTTCAAACACAGAAGATAATAACAATACACCATTAATATGAACTAAACAAAATTAATAGATATCTTATTATTTTAATAAATTGTACACTGAACAGTAGGTGCCTACTGCCTACGTTGTAACATGTTGTCTATGTATAAGTAAGTACATAATTATACCGCCTATTTATTTTATTTAGAAATAAATTGACAAGATTAGGGTGGCCGTTACTTTGTTTTAATTACTAGGTATGCAACAAAGATACGTTATAATGTTTACTATTAAAATTATCTTGAAAAAATTAACATTGGTTTTATTTATATACACCAACATGTAACTACTTTAATCGTACCTACCTTTATTCATTTTAGCCATCATTTATTTCCATACCTAGTTTTAAAATTATTCAATTTCAACTTTCAGTTCTGAGTTTCATAGTAAAAAATTTTGAAACCTAGGTAATATTTAAATTTTAGTATGTTACTTTTGCTTTATTTTAGAACTAACTACAACTTTGAGTGCAGCTGGAAATAATAGGTAAGTAAGAGTAGTCACATACAGCAGTTTGGCCAAATTCCGCATTATGAATTACATTTGACAAACTGTTTATTGGGGGCACTTATTTAGTACAGATATTAATTTTACGAAGAGTTAAGCTTGTGCTCGCGTGTACATAGTTCGTTTCGAGTGATGGTCTAAGCGACGAAAACGAGAGATTATTTTATTCACAAATTCATTAAGTTTTTGGAGGTAAAAGGGTTAACGTAACACATATTCCGCCTTGCTATTTTTTGCAATAATGCGATATTTTTTTGACCTCACCTCTATTACTTTTTAAATTAACCAACCAGTTATTTATTTATAACCAAACTAATTTGGAATAAGGATAAAATCCAAGTAACTCAAAATCAGAGTTAACAGTGGCATAGGGTAGTAACCTCGACAGGGGCGCGCAGACGGTCGCCGCGGGCTACATGATTAGGGGGCGGCGAAATTCATTTTTTTCATAACGATAATGTTTATGTGCCAACATTAGATTATTGACCAATGCCGATTGTCGTTTGCAGTCTTTTTGCACCACCTATAGGGTAACAAAATTTGCCTTTTGCGCCCGAGGCAAGCCCACGTTGCGCCGTTAGACTGCTGGCATTTAATACTACAACTGCAATTTACGTTTCAAACATTATTCCTCTTAGCTAAGTATTTAGGGATATGTCGTGTGACTCAATACCTCGTAAATAAACACCGCTGATGCAATAAATCGTTGTATTCATGTACAAGTTGTAATAAATCGCTGACTCTTATCCGTTGCGGCGTACGGACGGTAATCGGCAAATACTCGTAGTTGCTCTTTATGCAAGCCCGTACATCGGCACGACAACTTTGTGTTTTGTCTTTTTAGCTCGTGAATTGTATTTTCCTTTCTCTAATGTCTTACAAAGCAAAAAAACATTAGGGTTTGGATTAACAAATAGCTCAATTTCAGATATGCTCGTTCGCTACTTTTTGACGTTAATACGCTTCGCAAATTGCTAGATCTCTTCGTATGATTATGTAAATGGCAAACTTCATAGTTTATCCTACTTTAATGGAGTTTACCAGAATATCTAGCAATTGCTAAATTGTCAACATGAATGTTAATTGGTTGCAAATAAACCTCGCTACATGTGCCATATTTGTTGAACAGTTGAGCATCGCATGTATTCGAACTATGAGAAGAAAATTGGACGTCATAAATACCTAATGTGTTTGGTCGGATGAAATTTTTAAAAATAAGAATACTTAGTGATACTTTTAATTTCTATATCTATTTGTCCCACTGCTGAGCTCTGATGTCTTTTCACTCAGAAGCTAAGTATTAGCGGATTTCAAACACCTCTGAGAACATTATGGCGAACTCTGCAGAGTAGGTACAGTTTTTTCACGTTTACTAAGTGATAAAAGATTACATTTTGCACATGATGTTGGAAATAATAATATTATTACTAAGCTATACTGATCTTTTGTCTTTCGAATGCACAACTCTGTTAAAATTGGTTTTTCTGCTGCGGGTATAGTGAACACGCCATTCTCTAATAAACAAGGATCGAATCAATAAAAAACCAAAATAAACACTGTTTAATTGTAATCCTTATAGGTGTCTGCCTCCGTCGGTTAATGAACCCTGAACCCTTCGTTCCATATGCAAGGTCATCATCAATTTAACTACAATATATATTTTATATATATTTATATGTTAATATATATTTATATATTTTGTTAAAAATAAGCGGTGATATTGGGAAATATTATAACTACCTAAAACAATAGTAAGTGTTAAATTAAAAAAAGACTTAGGGCGTCCAAGGCAGTTCAAATAAAAATAGGAATTTATCTAAAATTTCCAATACTCCGTCCAAGGGAGAATTATCTATGTATATTAAAAACGCAATTAATTCCAGAGAGAGAACGAAAAACATTTTATAGGTTTTCTTTATCGTTTTAAAAATCCAAATCACACCGGCCCAAAAGAAATGTTCCTTCAAGTAACTAATTCAAGAGATGTAAGTAGTAGAGGTTAGTATGAAAACTTCAAAACAAAACACCGACATTTTTTTACTGACTGAATCTACATAGCCTAATGTAGCAAATTACATAAATTATATACATAAACCTTCCTTGAGAAATACTTTACTTAATGGTGAAGACCGCATCAAAATCCATTGCGTGGTTTAGAAGAAGAAGACTTAGAAATGCATAGACAGATAGATGCGGAGAGCGACTTTGTTTTATACTATGTAGTGCTGATTGAACGAGGCCGGTGTACCTGTTCCCGATTGCTTAGAATTGACACAATCCACAAGACAAGAGCAAGAACACTCTCTGAGACATAATCCACATGTGAAGCTCAACAATATACAACTAGGTTGTCCTTTGTTTTAATCCAAGTTCTAAGAAGCACAAACGCTTAGTCTAGGACACGTATGTACATACTCATTAAATAAACTTTAAGTTAACCGATTTGACGCGACTGAATATTGCCATTCAGAACAAAACACAATGAATGAATAAATGTGAATAAAAGGTGTTTTAACCGTTTCAGAAACTATAAAATTTTAATATTCATCCAGGTAGGTACCTCCATAGGAATATTATTAATTCGAAAGTGTGTCAGTCGCTTTCACGGTCAAACTGCCAGCCCGTTTTAGATGAAATTTGGAAAAAAATAGTTGAAGATACAGGACACACATAGGCTACATTTTTAAAAATCAATCCCAAATCTTGAAATAAGGGATGAAAGTTCGTATGAAAAATCTAAACCGCGTGACCGATTTTGATGAATTTTCTTAGGAAGACCATTGATGAAGCTCAAACATAGACATTTTTTAAAGTACCAACCCCTAAGGGGCTGAAACAGAGGATGAAAAAATATCATTCCACGTGGACGAAGCCAAGGGCGGATAGTTAATAATAATTATAAGTGTAATCACTAAAGAGCAAAACCTAATTATATAATATCGTCACACAAAAATCTGCTCCGGTTGGGATTCGAGCCCGTGACTCCTCAATTTACATTCAGATTTGCTACTTCTGGGCGTCAAGGTAGAAGATACAACGTTTTATTCAAAGAATTATGTGAAAATATGCAGCAGAACTTTAAAAAAATCATAAAAACAAATTGATACCTAATTATAGCCAGGTTAGATATGATGAATTTTTTAAGATGATTATTTTTTTTAATTAAGTCTATAATTTTAATTTATGTTTTAAGATGATTAAAATTAAGTCTATAATTTTGATTTACTGTATATTTTTATCATACGGTTCTGTGCGTCCTATACGCATCTAACTTTTTTTTAACACTAAAAAGATTTATAGCTTATCTGCACGTCGCGGCTAGAGCGTAGCAGCAGATTTTCGTATGTGATGAATTTATGGCATAGACGAAAAAAGCCGTAAAGGTTATTTCGATTATTTCCTCCACGTAAACACAAACCCGAAGGCGTACAAAGGACTCGAAGTTTATTTAGTCGGCGACATCGTCTTGGGAGAGCATTCTGTTATGTTGTTATTGCCAACATTTAAACGTCCTTTGATGTGGGATCCACTTGTTTGTAATGCGATACGAACTCGTGAAATTACAATACATTGTGTTTTGTCATTATCTTTCTATTATCAACGCTATATTTACATGAAAAAACATTAATTGGTGTGGTTATCCAAATATTATTTGGCATGAGTTGTTTAAAGGTAAACTTCATTAGGGTCGGCCGTTTTAGTGCTCAAAGGGAACATCACATTTATGTGACCGAATTACAACGAGGCTCCTATTAACTATTTAATTATTAGAGTCATTATCATCATCTCAACCCACAATGGCCCACTATTGAGCACAGGTCTCAGAGTGAGCAGCATAAGGCCACAGTCCACGATCCGTCACGCTGGCCAAGTGCGAATTGGCAGACTTCACATACCTTTGAGTTTTGCAAACACCCTACCAAAGTTCTATAAATATTTAAGTGCCCACTAATAAACTGTATATAAATAAAGTAATGGTTCTTAATAACACACTCTCTTAACTGGACGATAAGTCCATATACTATCTGTACTAATAATATAAAGCGGAAGAGTTTGTTTGTTCAAATGAAAAAACATTTTTGTGTCGCGTAGACCATTTATTGAGAAAGGTTATAGGTTAAACATCACACTATGACCATTAGGAACGGAGCACCAAGTTTCCAGAAGCGAATGGAGGGCGTCTAGTTAATAATATGATATAGGACGACGTTTACCGGGTTAGCTAAGTTACCTATATAATCTTGTTCTGTGTTGTGACGACATACATATATTTCGTCCACGTTCAATATGGAATTCCTTTAAATGGCCACCCACACAAGTGCCAGCTTTCCGCCCCAGTGACTAATGTTATTTGTAAATTGAATGCGAGTATTTAAAATTGAATTTACAAGTAACTAAGTAATAAATTTGTTTTAGTGGGGAATGGCAATTCCATATTCTCGACGACTCTAGTATATGTACACGATAATAATATTATTTGTGAAGCTCAGTTCTCCACATGAAACGGGCATAAAATTTAGTTAAAAATCGAATGCAATTGATTCTCTTTTAATTGAAGCATATGGTATGAAATAAGGACTTTCTATGTGTAAGAAATATGATAGGTATTCCTTTAAAATATCGCGACTCCAGTCGGTAGAGCAATACGCTTCTATTGCTCCTCATACTCACATATTAGAGAACCCAACTCAATAAAATCAATGCTATAAAATTTGTCGGTATATCTTATTGAAAAATTTTGGAAGTACTGGTGAAATAAATTTTCGTTTTTATATTATACCTACTGTACAACAATGAAATAAACTGCGGTACATTTAGGTATATCATTCGTGTTCAGTGTTTTTCTTTCACCTGCCATTATGCCAGCGAAGGTAATGTCAGTTAACTTGCAACGTTAAAACAGTCATGGGTCATAGACTAACTAGTTAGACAGACTTTTGAGCTGAACGAGCTGTCGTCTTTTTGCCGTCGCGTCGTAGAAACAACCGGCACGCAAAGCGAAACAAAACATATTATTATTATTCATGACGATTATTATTAGGTATATTGTGTCTCGTTTTTTATGTCATTTGCATATATTGCTCTTTTATTATGGCAGTGCGACAGTCTATTTTCTTCTTCACCTATGGTACTCGTCTATTTAACTCTCATAGTAACAAATCATCCATGAACAGTTGTTGTGATGTTACGAAGACCTTAGATATTTTTATGACACATTTAGTCTTTATCAACAGAATGTGGCCCTTACGGACCTATGCGATAAACCTCAGAGGGTCACGACTCGTAGTTAATAACATTATCGTCCCATTGATACGGATATACTCGTACCTAACCTGTAGCGCAAACTGGAGTATATCATACAACCAAATCTCGTAAATAAAATCTTGACAAAAATACAATTGACCTGCAAGATAACCTTACAGATGTTATGTTAAATTAGCTACTAAATAATATGTCACTATTTTTCTTTGATAATACAAAAATATCAAATACGATAAGGCACCTTTGCAAAAATGACGGTAGAATGAAATAATGACATTCACAAGCGTATTTGTAAATACCTACGTGAAATAAACGATTTTGAGTTTCAGTTTGAGTTTACGCTTAACGATAGATATATTTTTGTTATACGGCGTGTACTTGTCGCCATATTAAATTTTCATTAGTATAAAAATGAATATACGTAAATAGTTTTAAAATCGACCCACGCGTTTGATCTTAGCGTCACAAAGAAAGAAACAGACATCAATAGCCTGTTTATGACATACCCTCCTGTTGTCAAGGAAATAGTACATGCACAGAGGTCCCTTTGGAATCTTAATAATAAATCGCAAACATTGAATATAACTGCACTAGATATTTCATGCTACTTGTACGTACACCACAGTTTTGTTGTGATCGTAACAAAACTCGACGAATACCATTCTATTGTCTTACGGCTAGGATACAGGTAGGTAATCTATAGCGTGCAGTGGTCGGTGTTGGTGCAAAACATTAAAATAACATCGCTTACATGCACTGTCATTTAATATCATTTCAACATAGAGCTTTTAAATTTTAACAAGTCCGATTTCAACAGTTGTTATGGCTGCATCGAAGCTGATTTTAAATATTAAAAATACATCAACAATTGTGATTCAAATAACTCTGCAGTTATGACGTGAATTTGGCCAAAGACTCATTAGGTATCTAGTTTCTAGAAATAGCCCTTAAATGCTGACCCGTTACGTATAGACGAAATCATTAAACATTTCATTTTCTCTTTGAGCTATTTCAATATAATTCTTCAGTATTATTCGAAGAACTTCTACCTGTCTGCCAATAAAAACGAAATATGAAACTTACTCTCTTTGTGTCTTCAGAGTTCTTTTGAACGATCACATCAAATATCTGGGTGTTCCAAACAAGAAAAATAATATCGTTTACCAACGACATAAACCAATTCAGTTTAGTTCCGGTTTTCAAATAATTGATAATACATATATTTTGTTCGATTCAGGAATAAATCACAAAAGTAGCTTATTGGTAAAAGTGAGACTGATCCAATTCAAAGTGGGAAATAATAATCGTACTAACTATATTTTAGCATTTAAATTGCATTGTATTATGAAGTGACGTTAATACTCTCTCGTTTTCTGCTATAAATAACTAATAATTCTGTCTACTTACTACTTATTCGCCTAGCATGAGGTCGATGTTGCATCCTACGCTAGTTTAGTAAGCAGCCTAATTACTAACTTTTATAGGCCTACGCCCACAATGGTTTTATGATTTTACATGGGTTATAGGGACGTCCCACGCAAAAAAATGGCGAGTGAAATATAATTTTAAAATTATTAATTAATTATTTCAACAATGAATAACATACTCGATCGTCAATCGTAGTCATTGCTCGAAACCGTTTTTTGAAAAAAAAAATATGTTAAGATAATAACAATGGTATCTTAAATAACTCTGTTGTTACTTAATACAAGCTAGATATCATTCCCAAAATAAAAATATGCATTACTTTTTTCTTACAGACTTTTGCTTCATTACGATTCTGTCTGATAATGAGAGGCGATTTTATGGCCGGAAATAATTCTAAATGTTAAGAAATATTAATACCTCTTAACATTTATTAGTTTCTTACCCTTTTATAACATTAAATATTATCGGCCCTGTATTAATGTGTAACCGATGTCGATGTATACTCGTAGTATCCATGCAGTAAATTTGAACTTGTAGGTATACAAGCTTGGGTTATTAATATCCTCATGCTGTAAGTAATGACACTATTATTATTATTTTTATAATCTTCTATTTAAGAATAACAGTAAGAGAACAGGATTAGAGCATCCCAATTCAAATGCAAAAAATCCAAAGACATTGCATCACGCATCAAATCGAAAAATCTATTTCCTTTTCAATCCACGTCGTAGTAATTGAGACTATTCTAATGAGCTATAATATAATATAAGCTATAATATTTTGATGAGGAAGATAACACTCCAACTCTAGAAAACTCTTTATACTCTACACGTCTAATGAATCCGTTGTTCTGTTTTGATATTGATATACAGACAGGAAACAGCATTGAAAGAAATAAACTTTGACCTTTATCAAAATAGCAAAGCCTATCCACGTGAAATTTAAATGCAGTAATGTAAATGAACTCATTGGGCAGTTTGAAAGTAATGATATGTGGCTTCAATCCGGCATCCTATAGAGTCGACATGCAGCCAAAGATAAATTAAATAACTGGGTATATAAAACACTCACCATTCCATGAATTTCCATCCGAAAAACTAGGCGTTTAAATTAAAAAATAAAGAATTTTTTTTTAGCTACGCAAAGGAAATTCCTTATTTGAAGATAAATGTATGTATGTTTTATTCAATAGATAATATTTCAAAAATATTTATAATTAGTATTTAATTTAACGTAGGCCGACACACCCAGCATAATATCTAATATTAAAGACAGGAATAGTGAGAGATCGTTGACCAATACGGAAAAGAATTCCATATCAACCATGACTTTGTGACCATGTCTTTTATAACTTGCGTCTTTTCACACTTGCGACAACGATGCGACGATGTTAATACACCTCCACAAAATGACTCACGGGTTAATATTGGTACTGCGACACTTTGAGGCTGTCTTGTCGCAAAGACTACATCACCGACATGCATGAATTAAACATTGCATATAAATTCACTAGCGGCCCGCCCGCGGTTTCACCCGCGTGGATCCCGTTCTCGTTGGAATATATGCATGTATTATACATAAAAACCTTCCTCTT
>DWJQ01000452.1:0-14317 GCA_018248915.1 Hesperia meskei straton | reverse complement strand
AATAGTCCCGCTAATTCCGGTACCGTTTGGAAGAAGTGTCGAGTACGTTCATTGTAACCGACTTTCGCCCTTATGACTATTGCCGTAAGGTCGAAGCGTCGTGCGTAGGTACGAAGTTTCGAGACAGCCGAGCGCGGTATTGTTCTATTGTTCGCCTGGCATGTTTATGGCCCCTATTGTTTATTGTTTAGCGAGGTACGCCAGGGCTGTCACAATATTATTGATCAGTTTGTATAGACTGACCAGGAATATAGAAAACATGCATTGTGGGCACTAAAGATACTTTTGTTTTGGTTTGGCAACGGTAATTATAGTTACAAAGTCGGAGAGATAATTAAAGGGAATAAATGTTATTTTACAGGAAATGTTAATCTTGCACCAAACCATTTTCCTTTTCCGACTATGAATTGTTTTTTCATTTTGGCACAAAATAATCACTCAAAACAACAAAATATACCACGACATACAACTCACTGTCAGGCAAATTACGAGTGAAGTTTAGAAAGTAAGAGCTGCCACGCTGCCAGTAAAACAAATTAGTTTCATAAGCTTACCCCAATATGTCGAGGTTTTCTATAATTCCTGGCGTCTTATAAAGTGTTTCAAATTCATCAATATTGCTTCAATCTTACAGACTCTAGGAATAAGTTTTAAGAGATGTGAACAGATGGCGGTGTAAATGTATCCGATCGTCTGCAGTTTTATAAAAGAATTTCTAGTAGATGGCGCTAGTAGTTTTTGTTCTGAAACTGAATCACGTAAGGCAGGTGTCCAACCGCCGGCAGCGCGAGCAGCGAGTAAAGCTCTGCTATTTTTTCGCTCAAGACTCGTACAAAAGATATGACATTCCGTGTAAACAAAGGGATGCATATGGCAGGGAGTACTCGCTGACTGACAGAAAATAACCGAGCTTACTCGCTACTCGCCGGCGGTCCGACACCTGCCTTAACAACTGTTTGAATTTGTTTTTGAGAACAGAAAGTAACAGAATATTCATTGGTTAGTATGTAATTTTGTAATTGTAACTGCAGTATTCTTTATATGACTGTTTAGATACTTACCTTATACTAGGTACTTACCAAACATACCTATGCGGTATCTATCGGTGTTAATAATCATCCATAAGAAACCCCACGCCTAGAGTTACAGCTATCATTAGCATCGCAACACGTAACTGCACCACTGAGGGTTCGGGTCTTCTCTCACAATGTGGAGGGTACAGACCATAGTTCACCACGCTGACCAAGTGCGGATGGGCAGACCACGTTTAGGGTTTTAATATACCTACTGAGAAGCCTCACAACTGCTTTGCAATAATTATTATTATTGTTTGCAATGTCTGTTGAAAACTTCGCTAGCGTGATTTAGGTCAGGTAGACGGTAATTTTTTATTTTGTAATAATTTTATTGTACTTACCTAATAGAATGTCGCCATAAGTATTTTTTGGAAGTAAAGGAAGGTAGGTACCTTTATAAAACTAAGTACCTAAATAAAAATGCGTGGTATTGCTTCAGTTGGACTAAAAAGTGTTTATTTGATAAAATACAACGAGCTTACTTTTTACAACATTTTACTTCTATTAATGACAAAAAAACAAACAAAACCCTTAATACAATAATAATATACATAAATACGATGGTATCAACTTCAAACATATCATACGTAACTAAAGTAAATGCAAATCTAGGCAAGAACGTACAATTCAATTATAATATAATCTAAAGGAAAATAATATAATAATAATAATTAAAAAATAACTATTTTAAAATTACACCAAGAAGGTCTATGCAAAAATTCCTATAGATCACACGTACACTTTTTTGACCTAACCAAAGTCGAATTTTGTATTTAATACTGATATCATTTTGGAAGAACTAGAAAATATATTTACAAATCGTATTTTAATTTTTATAATGCCAACGTTAAAATTTTTCTCCTGGATCTGTGACCATGACGCTACCAACCGTTTTGATAAAAGAACATATGGAACAAATCAACTTAAGGCTGTTCATCTGTTGTGTGTAAAAAGTTAGATCTTGTATTCTGGGATTGTCTAAAATCAATTTCATATAATCTATTTCGGTGTTATTGTATGTAAGAAAATATACTCTATTGTAACATGTGGAGGGGAGAGCTAGCGAGCGAGACCTGTAAACGAACCCTTACGTACATATGTTGTAAATATCACTATTGCTTATCTGTAATTGTAAATCATAAATTCACGGAGACCATTCCTGTCCAGCGCCTAACTACAGCTGCATTTTAACAGTCCAAAATACTATAATAGTTGTAATAATAGTTGATATGACAATTGGTTTGGGTATTTCTAGCGAGTTGTCATGTGAGTTAAGCAATTGGTTCAATTAAATTGAGCTGCTTACTATTTGTGCATCAATTCACTTTTGTTTTACTTACCTATTCGGTAAATTTGAACCATCTTAAATGAGTGACACGTTGTTTATTTGTACTTAGACACACAATTTTATTCTAAGGAAATGATGTAGAATAAATATACCTTGCTAGGAACAAATGTTTTCCCTTTCAAAGTTGTAGGTATTACAGTTAAAAGTTTTGCAGAATATAATGGAATAGGACGTGTTACAAATGCAGATTTATCAGCGCTGGTTGGAACATAATAATAATAATCACACAACAACTATTGGAAGACAAAACTAATCACAATGAAACTGCACGGAACTATTCAATCCACGCTCACTTCTAAAGACAAAATCGCGAAACTCGTGTTTGGAAACTACTCAAGTGTTCTGAAATTTTGGGCTTTAGGAGGTCGCGAGTGAAATGGATAGCAGGAAGGTGTCGCGGGCCAGCAATCCCTTGGATAACTCTGTAGAAACCTAATAACAGTTTAAAATTACCAGTCTATTGTTGTATATTACGATAAATATGTACAAGTAATGATAACAGCACCCATTTCATGAAACCAATACCTTCGACGCCGCTACGCCGCCCGTCACGCTTCTTATAAAAAGAAATATCTGTCATATCACGGCTTTATTGTATAAAATCTATTGTATATCTTGTAAAATCTGTATAACTATTGTACTATTCGGTGTGTATACGTAAACATTTATTGTTTCAAATAAGTATTGTAGCAAAAATAAGCTAAACAGGCGACGTAGCCGTCACAGAAATGTCGTCTAATAAAATCTGTAAAAAAACTCAATCCAGACTACAAGATCATAAATCTAATATGTTTCATCTTTTATAAAAACATTCAACAACACTTACTTTATTGCGGAACTGTTCAACAAGTATCTATTGTGATAGAAAGTAATTATTTAATAATATACTTGAGTGACAGCGGTTGGCGAGTGTGGCAGTGCGGAGTGTGTGACGTCACACGTACACTGGGGAACACAACGAGAGCCCGTCGGTGTTGGCTACCAATTATTCCTTCACCTACAAATTAAATTAAAAATATCCATTAAAATATATTACAATAAAACGCTACAAACACGCGTATTGCACTGCGACTGCGGCTCCTAGCCGCTGGCTTGACGTTCGTCAATTTTAATTAAAATCCGTAAACTATACAATTCAAATAACTCCGTAATATGATAAACATCAACCGAAAACTGCCGGCACGCGGCCACAGCGAATGGAAGACCTTAAATAATTCGTAGCCAACGAACTAACGAAAGTAAATGGTTACATACACTAAAATTCAATAACTACGCACGAATTAATTGATTATTTGAAGTACAGTAGGTATAGGTTTTGAATTACGCGAATGATTAAGATTTTTTCCTTAAAATAAACAAGACTGGATGATGTGATTTTGTTACTTTAAAATTAAGACTACAGAATGACCTACGGATAACAATGTATGTGGATTTTGTAAGATGACAGCGCGATAATACTAATAGCTTGAAAACGAACGGCACTCGACAAATAAGTATACTTCAATGATTAACTGAAGGAGCATGCCGTCTTTGAGTCAGAATGAATCTCCCATCCGGAGTTAAATGCAAAATATATTAGAAAAGCAAATATTGTTTATCGCACTGCACCTTAAATATTCAAAATGTTAAAATATATCAGGCTTCAAAACCAATCAGGTAATCGACCAATCTTCATAGGGCTGCCACTTACCATAATTTTAAGTGCAATTTACATTATTTAGACGTGAGAATGAGAATATATTATAGATACAATTCGGAATCCGACAAAATGATTACATACCTAAACCTGGTAGCAGCCCTACTCTAAACGATTATAACCGTTATAACTTACTCGATACGAAATGCGAAAAAAGTCGCCGATACACACACTTAAAGTAATTTAAGTCCGCCAATTACCTTATTGGCATAATTAACTTTTCGATTGCCATGAGATCACAAATAAATGCAATTATTTTATTATTCGAAAATATTCGAAAATTAAGTAATTCCAATTTGATCATCATTATAAGACAACTGCCACGTTCCCAATGCTACGAGAACGCAAAACGTATACAAAGTTCGTTTTAGAATCAAAAAGTATATTATTTGTTTTTATTATAGAATAACGATAATAAATTGAATTATTGGAAATTATACTCTTTTATTATTTTGTAAATATGTGTTATAAATAAAACCGTATATATGATAAATACATCGTAGCTGTAACTACGACAGTCGGTCTACATATCTGATTGAGTTACTGGTCTGAAACTTTAAATACAATACTGTAAATGTGAACACAGATTGTTCGAAATTAGTATTATCAGTTAAAGAAGGCGATATGTAATGTTGAGAACACCGGTTCCAAAACCTGATTAACTAATAACTTTTTATCGCGTTAATGAATCTCTATCTGTTGTCTGATCATCTGATCGAATGGAACGGAACTGTCGATCCTCGGCCACCTTAACTAAACTAGTTCACCAAGCTTAGCAATGGTTAATTTCTCATGAACATTGTATTTCATACAATTGACATCCGTTCATTATATTAAGCATTAATGCAAAGTACATTTTCACAATGCAATCTTATTCTCTCCTTTATATCGTAAACAACTTAAAAATAAGCATATCAATATAGTGGGTAGCACTCGATAATATTTAAGTTTTCATACTGTTACTCCATTATTACATCTAGTAATAGAAACCTAAGGTTTCACGGAATTACATTCCACTTCACGAAGTTGCATCGAAACAAAAGCTAAATACAAACTATATTATGGGTTACATGATCGTTCAGAATATTGGCCATTACAAATAAATATAACGTTATTAAGGCTAGGAACATGGAACGAACCAACTAAATGCCAGTGGAATTTGTTTCCGGTAAAAAAGGGGGTGGCAATAGGGGAGGGTCTACACAAACGAATTGGACGGCACGCTTATAATTAAATACGCTTAAGGCTTGCCATATTCGAATTTACATCGCTTTTAAGTAAAAAAATCATTCGTTTTGAGCTGACAAATTAAAACATTTTTTAGCTTCAGAAACCTTTGACATTTGATTACGATGTTTCATTGTTCTCTTATGTTTTTATTAAGTTTTTAACGACAACGATTTTTTATCAGACGCTGTTTCAAATTCGGATATTCGAAGCCTTAAGTTTTTACTTTTCTTCAGTATGTGTCCGGCAAGATTATGCATGAAGAAGGCATCTAAATTAAACTTTGCTAACAAAGTCACTGACAAGAACATTCAAGCACTTAACAAGTAGTATCATAAGAAAAGCAAAACCGTGCTCTCTAAAAAGTATTTTACACAAAAAATTTAAGGTATAATATGACGTAAAAAACTAATACAAGTAACGTTAAAAGTAGGCAATACATACACGAGTAATTGAGCAAAACTTAACGAAACAGTGAGCAATATAAACGGAACAGTCGGGGACTAAAATATGTATAATTATTATACTTTCTATTTCGTCTTATTCTGAGCCTTTGTTGCAAATCACACGCGTAGGCGCAGCTACGAACATTATAGTGTGGTAACTTCGGGCGCACGAAGAGTAACATTTTGTGGATTGGTGATGCCTCGAAAATACCATTGGCTTCCATTTTTAGTACGTTTATATGAGTTGGTAATTTACTATAATTTTAAGCTGGTACGAAATAATAACTTACAAAGATATGAACGGGTGAAGAAAAATAACTTTTGGACTAGTTGGAGTAATAAGTAAATACCTATAACTTTTTAAACATTTTAAATTAATAAAAATTGAAGTTGGTATTACTGCATCAAATATTGTGCTTTACTACGTTTTTTTAGTTAGGTAGTCGCTTCCTCGTACGCCCCTTAACAACTGACAAAATGAACCGAATCCAGAATAAGGTTGCACAATTTTAAACGCTCGCAACACTGCCTGATATTCCTGTGATATGTATTTACAATAATCACGCTGAAAAATTAACGTTGCTAAATCGATGAGTCGAACGTCAACGCATCTGAAGTCAGACGCGGGACCCGTGGAAAGTCACCCTCACTCCCCTTTCCATGACCCCCACGTCTAACTACTTACAAAAAACCTGTTTTCTCACGATACTTAGGTACATAACACGTTGCGATACAATACTAAAATTTAAGTCTATTTCACATTTACTTTTAATAATATTGTTTGTAATAAATGTATAAAATATCATCTTTAATCTCTGTATACTTAATCACCTTTGTTATATTTAAAAATTAAATCCATTTGTATCGGTATAAAAATCTAATACGTTTTATAAATCTGAGGTTATTAGTCGGCTATGGCACTGTGTTTGTATTCAAACTTGCGCGGCCCCGCCGCCCGGTCGGTAACAACGGAACATTATCGTAAACTGTATAAAAATACTTATCAACTATTATTGTATAAGGCTGCTGTATTGTGGTTTGTATGATAAAAATATCTGGGCTTCAAATTGTATTATCTGCTGGATAAAACCTGTAAAATGCTAGACGGAAATTGACAATATTGCAGAAAAAGCGTATACGAGGCAAAAGCGCCCTTAATATAACTTTATTTACTTAAAACTTTTATGTTTAACAGTTCTGTGTAAGATTATAGATATAGTCTAGTATTTTCTCTATTGGGGGGTCAGATATTATAATTTGAAGCGGTGGAAACGTAACGGAGTGTATTGCAGAGAGGCCGGGGCGGCGCGCGGCGCGGCGGGAGGATCACATGGTACGCTGTGGAAAAACTCTAGTCACGGAAGATAACTTTGTCCAAATGTTTTCCGATAATGGTGTTTTCGTTTGTAAACCTCCGAAAGTTTGATAGGAAAATCAATCGGAAACTAAAGACAACGGGTGCTCGCCAGTTTTGAGAGCAACTTTTGTAGAGGCCGTTATGAAATTAGAATTTACTCTATTTTCCCAGACAAATGACCGTAATTAATGATGAATGCGAATGGTTACTTTGATTTTACATAATAACAAAATCGTACCTAAATGTCATTGAATTAAATAAAGGCTGTTGCATAAAGTCTGGTCAAGGTTTTCAGGCGCCCCAAACAGTTGGCTCTCAGAACTGGTCCGCTTACAATTTTCATAAATGTCCAATGTGTGTTAATTTTTCATAAACTTAACATACAAAACTCACTAAACTTAATATTGCTTACGCCAAAGGCGCGACAAACAAAAATGGTATACCTACGAGTAATATGTGACTTCCACAAATGCACGCTATTACACTAGTTAATATGTAACACTTCTTACGCGGTAGGAAAACGAAACCATCACAATAATATCGTAAAATAAGCTATATAAGTCGTCTATACATACAAACAGAGATGATAAAACGGTAAAACGGCGGCAGGGGCGCGCCGGCGCTGCTACGTTTATAGTCGATGAGACTCGACGAAGGAGCGAAATAACAACATCAACAAAAGGGATATATCACATATATCTCTCTGCTCAAATTATACCGTCTTTTGCATGTAATCAAATAATTGTGTCAGTTCTATGGCTACCTGTATCTATTGTGGACGCGAATGATCGAGGACCCTCGACAGCGCCGGCGCACCCCAACCGCCTCTGGATCATAATATATCTTTATTTCCCTAAACGCTAAAGTTTATTTCGCGATGAATGATCGAATTGCTTGGTAATTCGAATTGATAGTTTAAGCTAAAATTAAGTAAAAAGATTACTCTGGCATATCCATCTCCAAACCGACTACACGAAAGCACTTTACGCATCACACACGTTACCTAATTGGTACAATTCGCTAATCTCACTCTTCCAAATACGTCAACGAGTCAGTCAAGCGGGGCTCGCTCGCTACATAAATGCGAAATTTCTATTAATTTAGGAACATAAAAACGTAACTTTAAAGAAGTTTGGCAATTTCGAGTCGACCTTAATTTATAAACAAAGCGAAACTAAATACACGACGAAACAATTCCAAAACATTCACTCGATTCCAAAAGGGACTCGACCACATTTCGCTACTTCAACCACCCACCACGCTACCGAGATTACACGCTAAGGGAGCGAAGACGCTTAACCTACCTAGCTATCACAGTCCTTTCTCAGTCTGACCCTTTCCTCGTAAATGCATCTCAAATTGTCATCTCGTTGAAAAAACTGGTAACAACGTAAACTAGGCCTATTCATATAATTATGAGCTGTCAGAACAAATTCAAAAATTTACTACATTATTTGGCACCTACATTGTTACAGAGATATTTGTAAAATCTCGTCTAGTTTAAGAGTAAATGCACTTAATGTAACAGAACTTTTTGTAAGTACTAACAAATATAAAGGTTTGATGGCAGAAGGTAACCTACGTTTTTGGCTTACTTTTTCATTTAACTGAATTCATTGACGACTATCGTATTTCCGAACAAAATTAAATGTTTATTCGTCATATCGAATACCACGTTTACATTAAATATTTTGAGCATTTCCTTTATCGCATACTTGCCAGATATTATCTCTTAACACACGTAAATAATATTAACTTAATACGTCTACAAAATATGTATATTTATTACAAATAGGCACGCCGTCGTACCGGAAGCATTCATCGCGAAATACTGTTATGTGGTAAAAGAGCAATTCTTATTTTAGATTTCAACGAAGAGTTTTAAATTCTAATCTCTGGTTCGATCTGGTTAGATATAACGTTTCGACCGTATCGACAAGAATCGCCGAGAAACTAACTCTTACGTGGTAACTTAACATTATGGGGCAAAAATGCTATCTGTACTCGCTTCTGAACGGTAACACTAGTCATGAGTCCACGTGACTCACTCGCGATAGACCTTCGATAGAGTATATAAAGTATATCGTTATTTACAGATCGAAGCATGTTTTACAGCGATCCGATTTATCTTGTTAAATCGATTTACTGGGAAGCTCGCTCGGGCGAGTCGTATACTGGGTTGGCGCCGCGGGCGAGGGCCGCGGCTGACGCGTGGGTCCCGGCGCTCAGTTGTACAGGCGGTCGACGTACAGGTCGTGCGGCGGTGGCGGGCCGGGCGGCGCCGGGGGCCACCGCGGCGGGGGCGCGGGTCACTGGGCCGGCAGGCATGCCACCGGGCCCGGACCCACCGTCGGCTTGAACTCGCCGCCGCCCGGGAACTGCTGGAAGGGCGGCGCGTAGCACTGCGGGAAGTACAGCTCGGGCTTCACCACCGCGGCGGCCGGCGGCAGCGGCCGGGGGGTCTTCGCGTCCGCCCGCCGCGCCTTCGCCGCGTGCGGGTTCATGTGGTTGTCGATGTGCTTCTTCACCTCCGGCTCCGTCGCGAACCGCCGCCGGCAGTTCGGCATGGGACAGCAGAACGGCCGGTCGCCCTGGTGGGTCCGCGTGTGCTGGTCCAGGATCGCCTTCTGCCTGAAATCCTTTCCGCACTGGGTGCACTTGTACGGCTTCTCGCCGGTGTGAATGCGGAGATGTTGATTCAGAATCGTCCGCTGGCGGAAGAACCGGGGACAGTATACGCACCCGTAGGGCTTTTCGTTCGTATGGATGCGAAGGTGTTGCGTCAGATGAGACTGCTGGCGGAAGCGTTTGCCGCACTCCGGACACGGGTACGGCCGGGACTCTATGTGGATGCAGCCGTGCTGAAGGAGAGTCGACTTCTGCTTGAACTCTTTTTGGCAAATCGGGCAACGGACGTACAGAGGCATCGCGCGGCCGCCGAGCACGTCCGGGAGTTTCCCACCTTTGAGATATTGTAGCGAGAGCCCCGAACCGAAGACGGCGTGATTGAGACCCTTGGTGTCTTTGAAGTAGGCGGGATACTGCGCCGTGTCGCCTGGCGAGAAGCACGAACCTCGCTGTTCACCATTCTGGCCGTCCGCGTCGCCGAAGGTTGATTGCACTTCCTCTTTATTTTCATCCGGTGGGAATGGGACGTCTTGGGGCCACAAGGTCGGTGTCGTCCCGTTCTTGAAGATAAGGTGCGGCGATACGTCTGCAAAAATTGAACAGTTTGGTCAGTCACAGGTCCGGTACGTCCGGGGCGGGGTAATCGACGAGTGGGTTAATCGAACTGAGGACGGTTACAGGAGCGTCCGGCGATCGGTTGCGTGTCTCGCGAGCGCCGTCCGCTAGGCGGGCGACGAGGGGACCGAGAATTTGTCTGATAGGAAGGCCAATGGATGCGAGACCGAATCGAACGAGAAGGGGGCGACGGGAATCGCAGGCGACGCCGGCACTGACGGCCGGTGGAGTCAGTGCGGGCGGCGCGCGCGGGGAGCGGGGAGGGGCATATATGTGTGAATAGCGCTCGCCTTGGTGTGTGCGGACGTGCTGGTTCAGGATGGCCTTCTGGCGGAAATGTTTGCCGCACTCGCCGCACGTATATGGCTTCTCACCGGAATGGATGCGCAGGTGCTGGTTGAGGATCGCTCGCTGCCGGAACGAGCGGGGGCAGTAGACGCACGCGTAGGGTTTCTCGTTCGCGTGGATGCGGAGGTGCTGCGTGAGATGCGACTGCTGGCGGAACCGCTTGCCGCACTCGGGACACCCGTACGGCCTCGAGTCCGTGTGGATGCGCTCGTGCTGGAGCAGAGTGGACTTCTGCTTGAAATCTTTGCCGCAAGTGAGGCATTTGAAGAGCCGCAGCTCGGAGTTCGGGTTGTGCTTGCGAGGCTTGGGCGGTTCGGGCTGGACGATGTCTGGCAAATGACGGAGGTCGGGCGCCGCATACTGGTCGAGTGGACCTTCGAGTGAGAGCACTCCACCATTCTGCTTTAAGTAATGCAGGGGGAAGCCGCCCGTTCCGAGCATATGGCTGGTAGGTCTCGTCTCCTTAAAGTATGGGGTGGCGTATTGCTGTTGGAGGTCCGGCTGCGGAATGAAACATGGTGTCCGGTCGAGATGGTCCTGCGTGGGCGGCGGCTGCTGCTGTTGGCTCTGCAGTTGCTGTTCCACTTGCATGTGTTCAGGTGAGGTTTGCTGTTGCTGCTGGGCCTGTTGCTGCGCTTGCTGTTGGGCCTGCTGCTGGGCGAGTTGCTGAGCGGCCTCCTCCGCGGATTGGTCGGGGGGTGGAGGCGCGGGAGGGTAGGGCGAAGGCGCCGGGGACGCCAGCTGAGGCTCGGGCTGCGGCGACGGGCCCCCGGGGCTCTGGTGCTGCATGGTCTGGTACCCTCCGTCCAGGACTGCTCCGCCCCACTGCGTTCCGGGTGGAGCGCGCTCGACTCCATCTTTGTAGAGTACGTAAGGAGCAGTCGTGTCTGTAAAGAAATAAAATGATTTAAGATACGACTGATGACTATAAAAACTTAGTGTACTATTAAAAGTTATTCTTCTAATAAAAGTTTTAAATTCCGTGTCGTTTCGAAGAGTTAACTTCGTAGCACTTAGCAGTGATCGGTTGGAGATTTTTGTGCGACTGTAACTCATGCATATTGTTTAAAAATACAGAGACAAAAATACAGGTTTTAGTAATTCTTTCTACACCAAAAATAAATTCGTCATAGTTAAACTTTGACTCCGAATTTAACTAGCTCTGTCCCAAAAATATCTAAGAACGCCGGTTTTGCTTAACGACGCGTGAATAACGGCGACATTAACGTATATTTATGGTCGATAAACAAAAGAATTCACCTAAGTAGGTGTTAGAGTGTGACTACAATACGACGTAATTCGCTAAAGTGGTTAGCATATGGAGGGAATTTCGGCAGCGATGGCGTGCAACGTTACGCCGCGCGGCGTCGCGTGCCGCTCGAGTCGAAGCGAACACGCTCTGCGCCAAAATAAGAATTTAATAAAACGTCACATTTGAATTTGGAAAGATATCATATTCGATCGAAGAACAGATAACCATAATAAAAATAATTTACGAATGCAACTCGTCCCTCTACATAAAGTTTGAAATTGTAATAACTGGTTGAAATTGCATTGTATGTAGATAGGTACAGAATCTAAATGTTTGTTCATTAGAATCATTAGGTAGTTTTCGGTGGCGGTAAAATAAAATAGTAAACTATTTTATTACTTATTACTAGATTACTAGGTAAGGTCGTCAGTTCTTAAAAGTTTCCGATAGCAACATAAAATTTGAAAAGATTTTTCCCAACTCAAATGATCTTTAAAGTAAGTAATCGAGATTTACAGCCGAGCCTGTTTCTTCTTCGTAAACATATACAGCCTTTTAAAATTACAATTAAAACGGTTAAATACAGTATCTACGAATGTAGCAATGATAAATCGATTTAGCGATGAAAATGATACGCGGAGACAGTTCAGTGCGCTTTAATTGCTATAATTACGTGGTGCCACCAGTTCTAAATACCGCACAAGTCGGAGGATCTACAAAAGAGAAGGTTTATGTTTTCTAATGATTTACTTTCTCAGTACACAACAAAAACTAGGGGAAACGCAGCCATTTTCTTTTCCCGCCCAAAGCGAAATGCAAATGGCGGATGCAGAGCCATTATCGTTTCGATGCCACCGTGCTGTTGTTACTCGATTAAATCTTAAATATTACTTAAAATTTACTTATCTAAGGGAAATGAAATAAGAAACACGGTTTCCTAGCCGGTCGTGCTTCGTGCATAAATGACCGTAATAAACAACAATTTTTATATGCCTGTATTTTATCGTAGACTACATTACAAGAAATATATTTCGATGAAATGTGCATAGTTTGTTCGCTTTTGGTGTAATGCAATCTTAATAAAAGAACACAATTTTGTGAATTTAACCCAATAGGTAGTCAGATGAATGGGTTGTTTGCCGAAGGAAATCGTCATAATGTTTATCATCTAAAAGTATTACAGCTTTAGATCGAGGAGCTTACAGATAACAGCTTGGATAAAGTTCTCAGTAGATTTACCTCTAACCAATATTTTAGCAGTTCGATCGGTATAGTAGTAAGGTTTAATGATATAAAAAATAGGTATATTAGTGATTTTTAAAACGTGAGATGAAAGAGTAGCTTAAAAAGACAACAAATATTTCTCGGTAGACCCTAACGACCAGGCATTCCTTTCGAGATAGTTGATGATTCTGACTCATGTTTGTCGATGTTTATATCCAAGTGGAACGGTATAAAATAAATCGGTAGCTAGCGGCCGCTGCACTGAAAAAAAATCACGTTCAAATGTCAGATGAGTAATGGGAGATCAGTTGTGGTCGCGTCCGAGTCGCGGTCACTTTTTGACAGCGACCGAGCGGATCGGGTTTCGTCTGCCTACAGATTATAAAAGTTAATTTCAATGTTATTCCAACGCCGTACACATTGTACTGGCTTCGCATTCTTCGGTCCGAAGCTAAGGAGTTGATGACAGGAATTTTGAATTATGTAATCGGTTTGTAGATGATGATAGTAAAAAATTAAGCTACTTTCTTTCTACTAAGTTTTGTGGTTGGCAATTTCTGCTTTCTCTGTGATACTGATTATAGCTGTAATATCGTATGGAAAGGTTTTGTTTTTGGCCATTTAAAATATGTAGGTACATTAAGATTCACTAAGAATGACGAACGAATTTATTTATTTATTTATTCGACGAAGACGGATAAGGAGCCATATACCTATAGCGTGAAAAGCTGACAAGTTAGTAATCTCAAATGGTCATCGTCGCCTATCGACACGAGCAACACCAGACTTCAAGTTCCAATATAACGTCAGGCTCCACAGAAAACACTTTTTTGATCAACCCCATGCCATAGGTATCACTCGGGGAATAACTCAGAAGGAAGCTCATTCCACAGGTTGCTTGTACGTGGTAAAAAACTCAGATCCACTTGAGTACGAAATTTATAAACACACAAACCTGAACTACCCAAGCTAAGGCCTCACTGAGATCGATATAATCCTAATAATTAGTGCTTTAAAGGAAATTGAAATTGAAATTGACGACCCGAATGGTGCAATGGTTAACACGCCGATCGCTGTTCCGAGGGTCCTGGGTTCGATTC
>DWJQ01000451.1:0-14334 GCA_018248915.1 Hesperia meskei straton | reverse complement strand
ATTGTGTCAATGCCACCCGCGCGCGCCCCCCCCCCCGCCCCCGCGTGTTCAGTATGAACAAGCACTAAGACGCCTGATCCCACTTTTCAGAAGTCTCTAGACACTCTACCATCCAGTTTAATCTCGAGGTACTTTTCCAACACAGGTCTCCATTTACAATACCAACACAGCACTGAACAAACATTTATATCACATTGGCCCTAATGAGAATCGAAGCCGGGACCCTTTACCTCGCTTCACTACAAACTAGGCTACAGTTCCAAACTTTGAGCTTTGCTTGACCACCTATGCAATTCATCACCGTATCTTAACGAATGTGAGTCGATTACAAGAGTTATTAACAACTCTTACAGCACTGATTGTAGCACTAAATCGAACGCATTTCCAATACATTAGGACCGCTCCGCTCCATTGATCGAATTATGTTGAGAGGCTCCGTGTGGCGCTGCTGATACATTTTCTAACCTTATTATATTTATGGGGCTTGAGCACAGAACTAATAAATATAAAAAATTCAGTTTTTCCCCGAATTGAATCGTGGGCGATAGTAATCAATATAATATAAAGCTCATCCGTTACTGAGTGACCGATTGACATAAGAACTAGGGCGCACTAGAGCGGCCACGGCACAGTCACGATCGGCCGGGTCGTCAGGGCTATGGTTTTTGCATTGTTGCCGTGGCGGCTCCAGCAGTTGACAAGCTGACATTAACGGAGATGGACGTCGAGGAAATGGCAGTCATATTGCTTGTTCATATTGTACCCAACAGAAACAGAAAAAATGTATTGGGTACATCCTATTTCAAAAACACGCGTATGTACTTAATGACGTTTTTCACTTTTTGAAGCGCTCATAGCCCGGCGGCTTGCATCGATCCTAAGCGATCGACAAAGTTAAGCAACAGCGGGCGCGGTCGGTACTCGGATGGGTGACCGCTAGTGGCAAAAATTTCTTGAGCGCTTCCGTGCTTCGGAGGGCACGTAAAGCCGTCGGTCCCGGTTGTTACCGATTGATAGCAGTCGTTAAGCCATGTCGGAGGCCTTCGGGCGGCTTGAAAACTTTCGACACTGGATTGCCACTAACCCCTCCATCAACTCGCATTGGAGCAGCGTGGTGGAGTATGCTCTAGGCCTTCTCAGTAATGACGAGAGACCCGTGCTCAATAGTGGGTCATAAGTGGGTTGTAGCTTACATAGTATATTCTTTGAATTCTCGCTCTACTGAAAGTTTGGATGTTGTCCTAAATAACCTTGACATTTTTAATTATCTTTGTTCGACCGCAGTTCCTTTTTGAAACTGGTATCTTCCGGGTTAAATCTTAATTGGATTTCTGGAAAATTGATACCCTTTTCTTAGGCTTCGCCTGTTAAGCATTTTCTTCTGATCCTTTTATACATTTTTACTTTTCAGTAGATATATAGTGAAATGTATTATCTACCAGAGCATCAATAACTAATTTTCATCTCGTATTATGAATTCAATATTCAGTTCTCTACTGGAAATTACATTACTCATTCCTGGCTCACTCGGAAATTAAAGTGTTTCGCTGATTATCTAGGTCATTGTTTTAATTCTTATGAGTAGGTACTGAATAAGTAACGATTCATTTACAGACTTTGAAACGATTGTGTAGGTACTCATATTAAAATCAATTACGTGGTTCATCTTTCATTTTGTTTTTGTTTCGTTTTGTTATTATTCGTGCACCTACGTGGATGACATAACTATTTTGCTAAGTATTTGTATATTTCAGTAGGTATTCTCATTAGAAAGTTAGTAGTCACGCTTACTTTGTAAAAACAATGGTGCCGTTGCATTATTATTTATAGGCTTCCGATATAGCTAAGCTAATAACTTGATATGGCTGAGCTTATAACAGCTAAAGGGGTTTGATCCTTTACAGCTAATAAAGTACTCTCCATAAAACACAAAAAATTTAAAATAAATAATGCAACATTGTATTCTGCACAGTTTTTCATTATATTAGATATTTTTTAATAACATTACGGATCAAATTTGAAGTCATAAGTTTTTGCTGTAAATAGTTTCAAATAATAATAAAAAGCCCATAAGTACTTAGTCAGGCGACCCATTTATTTAGGATAGACTATATTCTAAACATTATGTATATAATGATACCGTTTCCACCAGACAAAAAGACCATTAAGTGATGGATGTGAATGTGAAAAATAACTATTGGAACGTTTCCAAGAGATTATCACTAGAAAACTTCATTAATGCGTTTTGTAAGACATTCTATCCTCATTCATTTTTAAACGTCCATTCAGCATATTGTTCTCCTTTGCCCTCTTCTAGTACTTAATTGCTTTGATATCTAATATTTTGTTGTTTTTTTGTTATGGTGTCTCTTAGTTAAAAAGAAAGCTTTGAAATCGTAAGCGCAATGTGATTGTTGATCACGGCGCCGAGTTTTAGTCTTATGTGACTCATAAAAATAAAACTTTAGTAACTCCTCACAAGGAAATAAATTGAATTTAATATTTTCCAAAAAAGGCCGTTTTTGCTTCAAACTAAATAATAATCTTAAATAGATACGCGTCAGGAGAATTAGCAAAAATAAATGTATCAATTTTAAAACTGTAAATCTTTCTGTAATGTTGTGTATTGTCAAACCGTTTATTACATATTGGACCATGGTTTTCTTCATGTTAATCTTGTAACACTATTCTCTTTAGAACTTATGTATTTGTCATGTTTTCAATTTTCTTTCCTTAACTCGTATTTCCTTTTTCGGTGTTAATTGTTTCATTTTCCTTATTTTTATCACTGATCTTTCCTCTCTTAGTTACTTTTTCTTTTGTCAATATGTTGTCTTTTTCTTTCTGTATCTGCCACTGCACTTGTCTCTGGAAAAATCCGATCAATTGGCTGATTTTCAAGTCGTACGAAAGATTTAATTTAACAAATAACAAACGACAATAACGATAAACGATAATAACGACATATTATACATAAGTAGAACAAATATAATTTTTTTGCACGACAAGCCAAACTTTGCAGGATCTCTCTCTGTTGTTTCAGTTTCAGTATAAGTTAGGTAATAATAAGTGCTCATAAATTCAGAAATATGTTACATCAATAAAGATTGTTAAAAGTCTTAACCCGTAAAAGAATCCGAACATCGCCGCTCAAGAGAAAACCTCATTGAATGGAAATGTAGCCGAACTCGTCCAATGCTACAATTTCATAACGTATTCCTAAAATAATACGATTATCCGAGCACCAATGTCAAAGTGTATTGTATAGGCCTACTGGGAAATCAATAATACGCGGAAACTGCCAGAAATTCACTTACCTAGACTCGCTATAACCATCACTTTTTAATTCTCACGGTTGCAATTTTGAACAGTTTAAAATTTAAGACATGTTTCAAATCAACTAAGAGATTCATTCATTGTCTTTACAACTCATAACTGTCTCACTGATGGGCACGGGTCTCACAATGTGAAGGGTTTAGGCCATACTTAATTCTGGTGGTGTCAAGTGCAGCTTATGGCTTATGGAGCAGCTAGGCTATTATGCAAGGATATCTTTGACATCTTGATAGCTGAATCCGCGGTGAGATTTTGATTTTGACATCTTGATAGCTGAATCCGCGGTGAGATTTCGATTTTGACATAATTCGTAATCTGTTAAAATTAAAATCGACGGCAGCGCCAATCAAGCTTTCGATGAGTTCGCTGTCGAAGTGACAGAACTCACCTGATTAAGCTTCGATCAGCTTCGATATGGAATTTGTTTCTTACAGAATAGCCTTGCAGGAGGCCCGTTTGATCGCTTGTCGAATATATTTGATTTTTAATAAGCAATTCGTTTATTCATTGAATTTACTTGACTGAATTTAGAAACTTATTTAATTCAAATTAATGGTGTCTATAATTTGAACTTCATATGTGAATACTGTAATGAGACTTATGCTCATATCTAATAACGTTATTGGAGTCACTCCAATTGATTGGTTGGTCTTGGATTAAAAAGAGTTATTAAACAAAATATGTATTTCATTTATTCCGAATAATGGGTAACAAAAATAAACCGGATTCTGCTAAAAGCATTTTGTGGAAGTCTATTAGCTTTTAAACGTTTGTATATGGTCAGGGGAATGTTTGCCTTTTTTCCCGTACAATAAGATTAATGAGTACAAAGGTTCAGGAAAGGCAAGCATGAGTAATAATATCTCTTACAAATGACTTTGACTTAGTTTTCTTGTGCATGTCACAGTGCGGATTTACAGTGCGTTAGGTAACCTCGTAAATTACATTTAACGTGATCATATAAATAATACTCTAATTATTCGCTGTAATGATAACAAGGTGTTGATATTAAAATTATTTTCTGTCTTTTACTACATTTCATATATTTAAGTATTTGGTTTTGGTTTTTACAAAATTGAATATGTAATAGATACAGTTCTATGAAATCACAAGTTCGCGTTTGTAAGTCCCATGGTGCTACTAATGTCTCTGATCTGTGCCGCGGCGGTCGTTACTAACCATCAGATGACTCGGTTTGCCTGCTTCATGAATGTGGAAAAATCTGTAAAGAAATGGAAAGGGATAAAGTAAAAAAATGTTGGAGACCCGTAAAATGTTACAAGAATGACGCAAGAAACTGAAGATAATCTGTATAAGTATGACATGACAAGCAAGTAGTCTACCTAATGGGTATAGTCACTCAGCGATAATTAATTTCTCGTATACCTACCTGGATTTCGAAGCGTGAGACGTGAGTTATATGAATTATGTTTCGAAGCAATCACTTAAGCTCTGTGTTGAAAATACATACCAATCTTTACACCTTTAAGTGAAAATTGCGTTCAACCATTCTGTGATCGACACTACTAGATGAGGAACTTCATCAAAAACTATCTTATCACAATGATCTAAAATCTTTCTATGGTAGATACCTATTATAAGTTTTGTATAAAGTTCACCCAGAGTACTATTGTTACAGAATGTTAGTCTTCATACTTATCAAGAACTAACCAAATTACTTTATTAAATCTATATAACTGGACTAATATTACATCCGATTTCAGTCTTGTTTACGTCGGTCGTAGTTGATATTGGCGGCAGTAGATGGAAGGTGCTGTATTGCCTATCACAAATATATTAAAAACGCGTTAAATTTAATTTCGACTACAGGTACCGCTTATGTATTATGGATATTCATGTTTGCATAATACGCATGTACAATATACATTGAGTTCACAATAACACTAGTAGTTGGCGTAAGCCCAAGCTATACAATTATCAGATCTTATTCCTAAGTTCCCCAGTATTTGGTTGCAAACATCATGAAGTTAAATCTGATGGTAATAAAGAGACATGCTTCCATCCATTTTCGCCATTACTCGCAAGGTTCTCCTTAATTGTCGCCGGCATTCGGCGTGGCGCGCGAGGCAGTGAAATTTAATGAGCCACATTCGGGTCAAGGCTCTCCATCCCAAAGTGATCTGTTTTTGTATCGTCTCCTAATTGATGGCAGCTGGAGGTGCGTGTCATTTATCTTGCCGCGAATTGTGAACGTTCAGAAATTACAATTTGAATTTACATTAGAAGTGGTTTAAGACTTGTATGTAGGTACCTACAATAAGAATATATTAAATGGTTACGTTCCTACTTAACAATCCTGTTTAAAATAAATGAGATGGTCTACTGGCTGTAACGTATATTTAGATACATGAGATTCTGTTTAAGTTAAAATTCACCATTTAAATATTTACTTCTCTTGGAATCGAACTATCGATCGACTTAAGATTATTGTCCCGGCTTGGTAACCATTATGCTATACATGTTATCGTTGGTTAAACTTACGTTATTTGACTTCATATATTTATCTTTATGGAGATAAAATGTAAAACATAAAATATTACAGGCAATTCTAGCTGCCGAAAACTGGATTGCTTCCAACGTATCGTAATGAATCTTTGAAAGCGGCTTACGCTTGGGCACCTCTGGTGTACCTGATTTAAAGATATTTTTCAACGTAGAATTATGGATACTTTTACAAATATTTTAATAGACATGTAGGAACATCATTCATAATGATATATTTCTAGAATACACCAGTCACTTAATAATACAAAATATATCGAACGGTCATTATATCAACGCTCAACGACAGCCAGCTTTACTTAAGGCGGTCAATTATTCCTTATTGACACAAACCATTTGAGTATGGACGTTTGATAAAGCCTTATGTCTTACGTATTCCATATTTTGCAAAGAACAAGCCCGTCACTACGAAGTGAGTATCGGAAAAAGTCAAAAATTTATTCGTACCCGGTGTACATTTTTTGCGGCAACTCAATTGCCCTCGAGTTGTCACTGTCGCAAAAAGCTTAAAAAAGTATTACGGACTAGGGCACGTGTCAACCTTTCATATTTTCAGTA
The DNA here is from genome assembly GCA_018248915.1 of Hesperia meskei straton. NCBI lineage: Eukaryota > Metazoa > Arthropoda > Insecta > Lepidoptera > Hesperiidae > Hesperia > Hesperia meskei. The sequence goes on along the minus strand of DWJQ01000451.1, from coordinate 7,917 downwards.
GCCTTTCAAAGACGGAGACAAATTCACCATTAGCGTTGAAACGAGTTTGTCTCTTTTATGACGAATGAAAATAATTGTTTAACAGTTTACTTTTTTTGGATAGTCATACAAGGTACCTATGTATTGGACGTTAAATCGTAAGGCCGGAGTTCAAATTCTGTGAGCACCTGTTATTTTCCAAATTTTCAAAGTGACTAGCCGTAATTAATTATCCCTTGCTTCAAGAAAAACAACGTTAGGGAACCTATGTTCCCAAAGTTAAGAAGTTTACCAATCCACGTTGAGCCAGTGTGTTGGACTTTGGCCTTTACACGTCCTTCACAATGTGAGAAGATAACTGGGTCTAGAAGTTGGATACAAAAAGTGTCAAAAGTTTTACAAATTGCAAATTGATAATTTTCATCCAGGAAAAACTATAAGACAGGTACTTAAATTAACTTGTGCCCGCATATGTAAATGTAATTAAATTTTAGAAATTTTGCTTTTATATGTTTTTAAAGTCAAAATTCTCATCGTTATCATTAATTTAGTTACAACGATACCATGGTTTTAGTGTTTTATCAAACATACCGAAATTTCAATACCACGGCTTGTTTTAAAGTAAGATCTGGGGGCACGGCAGTGCCCCCGCCAAGTCGAGCGCGAAGCAACACTGCCATACCATCCTTTACTGGAACCATTTCGCCGCATTTTTGGGCTCGTATTTGAGAACCTCGGGCTAGGATTAGAACGCTGAAATTCTCTTCATCTAGTAAGCTATAATCACACACTAGAAATTCAAAATTTCAAGTCGGTAGGTAGATCATTAAGTTCCGAAGTTACGCTAATACAAAGTTTCGCATTTTCGACACTGACTGACTGACTCAAGATCATCAAAATAGAACTGGTACTTCCCGTAGACCTAGAGAGCTGAAATTTGGTACAGAGGTAGAGTTTAACGCCCACATATAGGGAAAACTATCAAAACTGGTATCATAGAAGGTCTGTAGTACCAGGTGACCTTGATGAGAAATCATTACATATAGTAATAAGAAATAGCAAGTAAAGAACCTTACACTTGGCTCAACTTGTTCTAGAGATTTCATTACTATTTAGAGATAAACTAACAACTCACTCGAGACTTGGCTGTTTTTTACAGAATGTTTTTGGTGGGATAAACTTTTCAATTTATATTGTAGGTACACAAAAGCAAGCTTGTATTCTTTTTTTTTATTTACGAAAATGACGAGGGTTCTGGTTTTCTTTTCATATGATAATAAATAAAAAATAGGGAACGGTCAAGCATATTCCCAAATTCCAATTAAAACGTAAGCCGATTCCTCTGATTCCTTCGTGTAGTATGATTCGAATATAGAATGTATTTGCGCCCCTTTGGGAAATTAATACTAGGTTCAGTGATCCGTTCATTATTGATTTAGGTCAGGTGACGAAAGTAGGACTGATAAATATACAACGAATTATGGTGTTTTAAAATTTTGGGCAAGGTTACGAAAAAGTAACTAAAAATATGTTTCTTTTTTTGGCAAACAACACATACTACTTATACATTTTATGTGATTGGCTATGAACAACCCAAAATCGTCAACTGTTCACCCCGGAGATTACGCTTAGAATTTCTGGACATATTCGCACGTATATTGGACTGCGAACTTGCCAACTCTAACTGTTTGTTCGATAGTTGCAGCCGCAGGGACTATAACAAACGGGGAATTAGATTCATCGGCCTATCTATTAAGACTACAACCATGTACAGCAGACTAGTCAAGAGCTTTGGGGACTTCCGTAATTCGGTCCCTCTACCCTATTATTCCACTATATCGCCTTCTCCCATATGTGACTGCGAACCCTATTTATTTACTGTACCTGAACATCAATTTTTGCGCGAATCTTTCGCGTGATCTAATCCTTCCCTCTGAATTTTTTATTCGATAACGCCACATAAAGATTTTACCCAATACCGTTCTTTATTACGCTCCTTACTGTTATTGCAAAATTTATTACGGGATCTTTCTTTTTGTTAATACATATACGTAAATCAATCATCACTGGTGTTTATTTTGTAATTGAACGTCGTAATTTATATTATGCTGTAAGTTTTTATTTAATATCACCATCGCCATTAATATCACTATGACGATGGCATCACAGTGAAATTTCTTGATTACATTCGAAGCGTCAAAATTACATTTTGAGCATACTAAATTCTAATAACTAGCGTCTTCTGGCATAAAAATTGTTTGCATAGATGAAGCCACTCCGCTTTATTCTGTAGAAAGCCTGTCGGATAAACGTTATTAAAGGAGTTCAAGCCAAAATAATTTCCACCTTACCGCCCTTCTACTTTTCTGAATAAATGTCGAAATAAAACCAGAAGAGCTAGTAACTTGACACGAAAAGTTGCCACAGCTTAACAAATTAAGGGTGCTGTTGCGCCTTAAAGATGTTAATCGTGATAAAAATTTCAGCCCACCTGCTTACATAAAACAATTTTTTACCATAAAATGTTTACATTATTTTTGTTTCTATTTACCATTTGTCAACAATATTAGCTTATTTGGTAATCAATTTTGAATAGCTTTAAAAACACAGTTACCGCAATAAAGTTGCAGTATTGTGGATGTTACATTTTTTCATTTCCATTCCACGTGGGATTGAGACCGTTCAAGGAAATGTTTCAACACATATAAGTCAATTTTATCTTGCCAATTCTGGAACTGTTTCTTCCGAAGCAATATAAATTACGTTGCGGCAGAGAATTCCGACTACTATTGTAGCTTGTTAACAGTTGTTCTAAATCTTTTCCACATTCGAGATAATTTCATCAAGTGTACGTGTTTTAATGCACATGTAGAATTGAGATATTACAAATCGATATTTGTTACATTATTTTTGTATGCATTCTGAATATAATTTTTGGAAACCTAGGTAGATATTGTTTGTTAATATAAAGGTCAGTTTTAAATGCAAATCAGTGACCTATTTCAAAAGGGGCAAGGCCGAGGTTTGTTTTGTAACATCCCGCTCATGGGGAGTCATATGCTGCGGTAAAGCCACAATAACATTAATGTGTTATTTGACTTCTGCGTTATTAGAATTTGTGGTCATGTGAAATTGTTTTCGTTCTTTTCGTTCGATTCTTTTATGTCTTTAGTAACTACTAATTAAATCTATTATCTTTTATGTTTTTTATTTTCCCTATCATTATTTTCTTTTGTTTCTGAGGTATTGCATCGTTGCTAAATCACTTAATTCTATGTACACAGTAATTGATTTATCGGCACAAATTACCAATGCAATTGTGCTGGTATTGAATCCACATTCGAACTGGCTGAACAAATAGAAGTTAAACATTCGGAATTGCGGCTTGTGAATATATTGTATTAAGTAAATTAGGAAGATACGTGCTGTTTGCACCAAAATTGAAATAGCTCCCGAACTCTCGATTTGAAAGGCAAAGTTAATCAATTCCGAACGTAAAAGGAAGTTCAGTTATTATCTAGTGGCACTTGCAAATATCTGCAATTTGCGGCACTAGCGTTCTTGGTCTTCTGTCTTTGAATGAGATAAAGCAATTAAAATAGCTATTATGAATATTGAGAATACTTTGAATCTTCTACAATTTCTCAGAACTTTAGGAACCATTAATTGCTTGTATCATTTAATATCATTTAAGAAGGCCGACACGGTTCAAAGTTCCGACGTATCTTAAACCACTTCTGCAAATTTCGAGGATTCAAATCAGATACGATGCCGAGTTAGTGTAAAAGTGATAAAACTTGGAATTCACAAATTATCCCGGAATAGTGAAGTGCGCGTTGATGTTATCGGTGAAAGCCCGCAAGGTGTTCAGTTTGGATTTCGGATGGTAGGATGCGCTGGCGGGGGTCCGCTCGGCGGAGACGCTAGCGGGAGGGGTAGGGTCCAGCGGAAAGGGTGTCGGGGCGCGAGCGCGAGGATTGGTGCCCGCACGAGGCGCGGCGTCATGCGTTGACGTGCACACGGCGGTGCGCGTGCTGTGGCGCGGCGCGATGCCCCCCTGGGCCTGACATGGAGGAGGGCGGGTACTGGCGGCCGTCCTGCTCGACGCTGTCCCTCGCGGAGCACCATGGCAGCGCGCCGCACCTGTGCGCCCGCCACGCGCCGCAGCCCGCGCGGCTCGCGCACCGCCACACGCCTCACCATCACGCGCACGCGCACGCCCATCACGTGCACGGACACCACCTGCCGCACGCGCAGCACGCACAGCACGCCTCTTGCCCAGTGCACAGCCCCTTCAGGCAACCCACGCCGGAATACTGCGCCGCACACTCTCAGGTAAGTTTGGGACGTTAGCAAAACAGGCATCGACCGTTGTGATTTTGAATAGCCTGAATCGGATTATATGAAATTCTTTCAAAATGTCTGTTGTTTTTTAACGTCCAATAACATATGGTCACCACGTAATTTATCTTGTGTTCGTTAATACAATGTTTTAACGTCGAAACAAAATCGTGAAATGCACGTGCGCTTGGGATCTGGAGCCAAGTCACGGAACCGCGTCATCTGCACCTAATTTATAACGAGCGAAAGCCCCCAAGCCATTCTGTCGAGCGCACATTCTCCACGATAACGATTTACATTCAACGGCCTCCCTGTTAACCTCACGCGAGAATGGTAAAAGTAAATTGAACGATCACTCATATTTAAATAAAATTTTCTCCTTCCCCTTTACGATGGTTCAACCGCAGCGAGATTTATGTGTGTGGTTATACTAACAGTGCAGGATGATTTTTATTTTTGATTCATTCACGTGTTATGCCATTCAAATGTAAATCAAAGCTGGAATTGACAGGTAATACGTTTATAATAGTGAGAATATAAACCACGAAGCGGTAGCTTGTTTCTTATCTTGAAGCGGGGCATTCACTAGACAGACATTTCCGTGGGCAAGTCTGCGGAATACTTTGGAATACCCGGCAGACCTCTCTTATTATGGGTCTGTGCGATGACTGTTATTAAAGGTCCGTCGCAGTCAATCTAGCAGACTGACTGTGTCGTACAGCAGACATGTTCTTCTGTGTAGTAAATTTCTCACTGTACAATTAGAAATATCTTATTAACAAACAGTGTTAAATATCAGTCCATTAGTATTTAGAAGCCTGTCATACTTGCGCGCTCATATCGCTCAAGATTTCACCGGATGTCCCAATATGTACCTACACCGACAGTATGTATAGTTGTCTCGCCTTCTCGTCGCTTCGGGAAACCAGTCTCTTACTAGCCAATTGTGATTTTTGAATCTGGCATAACTTTTTTGTTTATCAATAGATTGCAATTAAACAAACGACTTAAAACAAAATTGATTTAGCTAAAGATTACCCCACCAAATTACTGCACCAAATTCGGTTATCATATGTATATCATTCATGTAGGTAAGTACAAGAATGGATCGCTTACAGATTTATTATAAAGTATAGAAGAAAATAGTTCTCTAGCTTTTAGTGTGAAAGCAAACACATTCATTTAATTCCAGATATTCGTATAACATTTTAATATCGGTTATTACGGTGACACGCCACACGCGCCGCAGCTGCCACTGATTGATGTGAGTCAGTCCATACCGGCCTCCATTAACCGATGATTGGTCGGTGATGTGTTTGATATTCTTGTGCCGTGTTGATGGATGACTGGTGATGTAATGTTGATACAATTGCCCTTCGTTAAAACGCTATTGTGCTTTGTTGTCGAACTACTGAAAAGTTGGGACATTCGCAGGAAATGTTTTATTGTTTTCAATGCGTTTGAAAATTTTGCAGGAATTTAAAATATTTTTAGTTTTACAAATGCAATGTCAATGACATCGTACATGGAGTTTCGTAAATGAAATCCGTAAAACGATAACACGAAATAATAAAAATCCTACTTATGTTAAATAGTCTGAAGTAAATTAAAATTCTCAACTCGTTCGGTTGGATTTTTTGTTAAGTTCAGGAACATTGCTGCGTTAGATGATTATCACTAGTCATTTTCCGAACGACATAAACAAATATTTGCGCCACATTATTTTACCCGTGAAACAATAAAAAAGTAATTAATGTTTGCTATGCGTTAAAGGAAGCGTCAAAAAGGTGCGATAACAAAAATAACTCGGGAGCCCTTCAGAATGATCCTTCAGGTACCCATTACGTGGAATGCAAATGAGAGTGTGATCTTGTATAAATTTTTCATTCCAAAACGAATATTCTTGCAAAAATAAAAAAAAGAATTATTAATGATACCTAAATAGTGATTAATAATGTAAGAAACTATGCCCAAGCATTATTTATTTCTATACATTATGTATTTTATACTGGTCTTTAACGACTTTTCACATTAAAAAAACTTAGCTATGAGCAGGTTACTTTTAAACTTTGATGTTTTAAATGTCTAGATGGAACATCAAATCCGCCAAAACGTGTCAAAAAATTGTGGCCAGCTGTTGGCCTCAATTTTTGTATCATTACTCGCACATTACGCACACATAGACAATAGACGAACGTGAAAAACATCGCATGCACGCACACATGCCTGATATTGTTGCCTTGTTTTTTTTGTTTTCATTGTAAGGCGACGCTCAATCTAGATATATTTAAAACATCAAAGCTTTTAAGATATAAAAAGTGTTAACTGTTGACTCATATAAATATACTTGTAGCAAACATCAAAGCTTTTAAGATATAAAAAGTGTTAACTGTTGACTCATATAAATATACTCGTAGCATAATTATAGCTTCAGTTGTTACTGCTGTTGTTAACACTTTCAAAGTGTATTAGCGTTGTACTAGAAGCCAAGGCGATGGTAACTGAGTTAACAAAACATGATAGTGCGCTGCATTAGCATTATACCGAGCTGACAACATTATGCGTAAATTGTGCTTGTTTACCGTATTGATTACTTTACGCGACCTAATTCAGTAACCTTAATTTTATTTTTCATTACAAGACTTTAATAAACACTGCTACCTACATTAAAATTGTGTCATACGTGGCTAATGGCAAACAGTTCGTGTTGAGAGCAAAAATACAATTTTAATATGTTTTTCCAAAGCATAATTAGTTAATATCAGTTGGATGAAATCACATGTCATGAACTTTTCTGCTTTGCTTCATACTATTTCTTAAAATCTTTATTGCACGGTTGTCTAAGCTTTTAATCCGAGGAAAGAATTTTCTTGAAATTCGGTATATAATTTTCTATCTAAGCCGAGAATAAAATACCTGGTTATTCAAAGCTTTAATAAAACTTTGATCGCGAAAGCTATCCTATTATTATTATATGCATGCTTTGAATATCCAACAACCTGATATTGGTAAAAATCGCCTTAAACAGTAGAGATTGTTAGAATTACAATAGTACAATTAATTTGTTAGCGTCTGCTAACTATGTCTATAGTTGTGAGTAGTGTTAAGACTTTTTTAAATCTTTGCTTGATAAGGAATTGTCTTTATTGAAAAAAGTTATTTAATTGCTTGCTGTTAGTAGCTTTATTTGTAATTTTTGGCTTATTAGTATTTCAGCTGTTATTTTACTGCTATATAGAGGAATTATTATTAAAACAGGGAGACTTACACGAAACGATATTGCTAATGACTGTTGACAGACGCATCGCTTTGTTTCATTCAACTGATCGAGAAGAGCATTGTTTACTACTATTGTTAATCTGTTTAGCTTTTCCTCAAAATTTTACATAATGGACAAGTTTAATCCTACTAATATTATAAATGCGAAAGTTTGTAATGATATATGTGAGTGTGTGTGTGTGTGTGAGTGTGTGTGTGTGTGTGTGTGTGTGTGTTTGTTGCTCTTTCTCGCAAAAACTATTGAATGGATTTTCATGAAACTTTGCAGTAATATAGCTTAGACATCGGAATAACATAATTTGTTAAAATTTATAGAGA
>DWJQ01000450.1:0-14335 GCA_018248915.1 Hesperia meskei straton | reverse complement strand
TTAATAGATGGCGTTAGTAAAATTCATTTGCAAGTTCTGAATCACGCTATCAAATACTACATGTAATTTACTTAAGTGATAATCAAATATTTTAGGCTACTTTTTAGCTGAGATTCCTACAGAAGCTGGACCTACGCGGCTGTTATCTACGGTCCCAAAGCGAAGCACGGGCGGTTCTCTAGTTATTCAATAATTCATCTTTAGGTCAACCAAACGTAGGTAAGCTGTAATGGGTACATTAACTTCTAGAACTTAAAATTCCAACCTATTGGATGCTGCCTCAAGCGAAGTCTCAGTGAGAAAGGCTATTAATATACAGTTTGGAAACCAAGTTTGATCAAACATTCCAAGAACCAATTCAAAGAGCGTTAAACTGTTCTAAACTGTCACCAAGAGTACCACCAAGTCTTACTGATCGTATAAGGTAGGTAGATAATATGTAGTTTGAGTATGACTTGGGTATTTTAATACTTTGTAACTCTGTTTTAATAGCTTCTTTACATATGTATAATGTAACGGCCTAATTTTCAACAATTCCAAGAAGTCTGGTCGAGGGCTGATAACAATGCAATATTGTGAACCTGAACGGACTTTTATAAGACTTGGACTATCTGGGAGATACATACGGTTGTGGAGTAACTTAAAGGCTACTTTTTACCCAGCCGGACCGGGCATTATGCCGGTAAATCTTTCACATGCGAACGAAGTCATGCGGACACAGATCGTCTGTAATAAATAAGTTAACGGAATTAACTGTTCAAACAAAAAGGATACGAATATGAAATTTCATAATTGTCTAAAATATTAAAAATTAAACATAGAACACAATTTCAATAATAAAGGCAAGAGAATCCCTCTCAGACCCTAATCCCGTCATCCCAGATCATCTCTGTGCGTTTATCAATTACATAAATTCAAAAGTAGCCGAGGCTAACGAAACGGCAAATTCTGAAAAACAAGCAACCTCGACGAGGGTCAGACTGAGACGGAGGCACAATTAAAAAGCGGAATGTAAGCCCGGATTAACTGACCCAGAAATAATGAGCCAATCCGCTGAATAATGAGGTAATGTTGCATGCTTTACAAAACTTCCGCGATAGGTACCTACTGGCTTTTTATATTCTATTTGTACTGCCGAAATGTAGTGTTTGTTTTACTAAAAATCATTGCAGAGTATGTTTAGATAGGTACGAGATTTTGTTTGTGTGTTGGCCGCTCGCTCGCCGCTGTCCACGAACGATAGATTTTCGTAGGAGGCTTAAGGACGATGCTGGTTGTTTGTGTGTGAGTTAGTGTTCGTTTACTTATTTCAAGGAAAATATATTTTCCTATTCGAAATGAATTCCTAACAAAATAAAAGAATAAAAATTTTTCGGAAGATTGTCATAAAACCAGTCTGACATAAGTCCAGCGAAGGTGGATTCATGAATTGAAAACGCATACCAAGATACCCAATTTATTTCTCATGTTTTGTGTAGAGATTAGATGTTAACTTTAGATGTTAACTTAATCCCACTGTTGATTGAAATTTGGCTTCAAATGACGCTTTATTAACACAGCCAAGTTTAACATTACATTGACTTTATAAGAGAATTTACATTTCAGAGTAACTGCACTAATATTTAACAATAGCATCGAAGTATGTTCGTTCCCATAAAAGTAAAAATATTTCATAAATTCATTGCATAACCAGCCTTAAACCTTAGAAACAATTCTCCGATTCCGTCATTAATAAAAGTTAGTACTTGTATTATTTTATTGCTTGTAAAGTTCTTCGAATAGACGATATAAAAAGCGTGGAGTTTGAACTAGTTCAGGACTTCGTTAACTTTGTCGTTACGTTCAGAGTTAGTACGTAGTAGGAAATGCTTCGTCTAACTCCGTAGAAAGTAGCAATTGTATTTCTTGTTTGTTATATTGGCTATGGAATGAGCAGGCATTCCATGAGTACATGCCAACCTTATACCATCGTTGTTTAAAATAATTAATGGTTTTACGCTACTTTTTTCTGAATAACTTTACTTCATTTACATGGTTTTAATTTGCAAATTATTTTAAATGTTGATAATGAAATAAGTTTGCAGTTGTGTATACCGCCCGCCAAATAACTTCTTTATATAGAGTAAACGCTACACGCTCCATACTAGGATCTGTGCCGTGGCTGCGATGGACAAAATACTCATAAAAGAACTCAAATTCAATCAAAGAACAGAAACTAAACGCCTGTTTTTCATCGACATAAAGCACGATCAACAGCAAAAAGTACAAAAATTATGAAAACAAACAATATCTACTAGTTAAACAGAAGTGGGTTATTTTGAGCGGATAACTTTCCACAATAAGAGAACCGCTGATAGAGTAACAAGTCGGAAAATTTTCCGCTTTCCTCATGAAATCAGGTCGGAAAATATCGGCTTGGAATTTTCTACTTTAGTTCCGAATGACACGTCGCGCGTCGCTCGCCGATTGAATTATTTTTCGAGCTTTCACTTAGATTCTCAGCTGCTCGTTTTGATTTCATAAGCTTTCAAAGCTGTAGTCGTCTTCTTCAGCTACTTTTGTTTTCAGAATTTGTATAAAACTGTTTAAAATAGATATGTGGAATATGGAAGAACTTCGTGCATGTTCGTAAATATTTTTTGATAAATAAAATAATTTATTATATTTATTATTTAATATTATTACTTACTAGATCTTCAAATAGATATGTGGAATATAGAAGAACACTGTCTGAGTTCGCAAGTTATTTATGCTGAATAAAAAAAATATTTTAATCACTGAATATAAGTACCTATTCGTATGTTTCCGGTGTTCTGTACCCGTAAATGCGTCCCATGCCTTTGGTAATCCACAAGCGTATTACTAAAACAAAAAAGAGCACCAACGATAAATAAAATTAATGTATCTTAGGGTGTTAATATAATAGTTTTAGTGTAACTGTACGCACTTATAATGTAATAATTCATAGTGTTTATTCTAATAATTTAGGGTATAATAAAAGGAATTTTGTGGGTGGCCCCTAGAGACGTGGTATTGGTGGTGTGGAGTGGATCGATTGTCGGATTAACACCATAATTTCAGCCTGGCGTGATGTTATCTTGTAATTGAATGAGTGCACGCTTCCAACGATTATAGCCTCGGTAATTACAAGTTTTATGCGACCATTATATTCATACTGCTGTTATAGTACTTTACTTATTTTTGTGGCTTATTTTAAGTTAATAATCGACAAATCTCCACCGGATATAGATTGGCGATTGTTTAAGTGAAAACTTAGGTACTTCATAAACCATTAAAATTACCAACACATCAAAAATGTGAACTAAGTATTGCCTCTATGCAATACTGATGGTGAGCTCTATCTCTATAAACCATGTACGTACAAGATAATATGGGCATATAGGCTGAGAGCAGGATATCGAAAACTCGAACAGTTCTGTACGTCAATTTGCATATTACCACAACTAATATGCCGCTAAACTCAATATCGGCTCACACCTGTGCTTGGTCTGTTCGGCGCGAAATTATTCATGGGCGGCTCCATGTTGATGATTGGAGTTTTTGTTGGACGAGAATAATTGGGCCTCAATTGTTGATTGATTAGTAGAAAATTAGATTATAGTTACATCAACGATACTTAAAATTTTACATGCAAATGGGTTCACGTTTTGGAATCTAATCGATTTCTCGGCGAAGTCTCGGCGTCACAATAATTCGTATCCGTTTGCACTTAAAATATTGGGTAGGTATATAAGTCTGCAGTTTGATAATATGAGGATAAGAGCGTGAGCTATGTTCGAAGTTTCAGAAGTTTCAAATATGTAATTGCCTTTCCTCGCTTAAAATAATTTTAATATTAATTTTTCACGATTAAATTTAGCTCGTAAGCAAAGTTATCTTTTAGCCATTTTACATTCTCACCGTCAATCTACAATGAAAGGTTCATTGTAGATTTACAGGAATGATATACAGGAATATGTAATTACAGGAGTGGAAAAATAGCATTTTGGGTTGAAATTAAAATAATTCCATATTAAACAGGAACAGAGTATAAGTTAGTGCATTAGGGCGCATTCAAGTAGAACGCTGGTTACCGGCGCCGATCTGCCAGCGTTTATCGGCGCTTATTGGCGCAGGTAGTCTCCATACTTTGTGCCGAACCAGCGCCGATAAGCGCCGACAAGTTCCGACCTGAGGTTATGTCTACAGATCAGTACCGATAAGCGCTGGCAGATCGGCGCCGGTAACCAGCGTTCAACTTGAATGCGCCCTTACAACCCAAAAATACTAGTCAAAATAAGTAGACATCGGAACTGAAGCATTTAGTAGTTAGTAGCTTTGGACCCCAGGTTTATCAAAAAAATGCCTGAAAGAATTAAACCAGTGTCTGAAACGAACCATCCTTCAAACGTGTTTATTGAGTATCCAGTAGCGATACGACACTAACCAAAGTCGGAGATCCTTTTGTTACCTTTGCTGTCACAGGGTTACCATGTCCAAATATCAAAATAATATATGAAAAGTCTGGGCAATTAGATAACGTTAACAATTTATTTTACTTTGCGATTTTTTTTTATTTTCAAAAATTGTAAACTACATGTCTATAAGTATTTCAGATGATACTAATTAGTTATAATCCTATTATTGCTAAAAAGATATAAAAATAACTATAGACATATAGACTCATTTAAATCCAGTTTTGATATAAAAAAGAATTATAGGCCAGAGAAATTCAAATGACACACAAAGTATGGGACATGTCCGTAGAGATCCGGCGAGCGGCAACCCTAGGTTTGGAGCGATGGAACGCGTTGGTATAAAATGTCAAGAGCCCTTGGTTACCCTTACCCTAGCCAGGTTTTATGGCTATATGTCGGCGAGTTTATTTAGCTTAGAACTGGAATACTTTTTGGGGAGTTATTTTGGTATTTTTATTCTACAAGTAGGTATGTTAACTATGTCCTCATTGCTCGTTCTTTATGATTGTGCATTTTATAAACAATATTTATTACAGTCGTAGTCCTCGTCCATACAAGATAAAATAAGACAACTGCAATTAACACATCATTATCATTAACTTTTGATTAATTTTGCCAGATTATGCTCATTATGTTATTATTAATTACGCTAATACTCTATAGAGAGTAATTGTGGTTTTCTTATAAATTTTTGCGCGATTCATTTCGTATGTGACTCATTTTCTAAGCAAACACATGTTGTTTTAATAAGTTCACATTTGATTGAGTACCTTTGACAGTACACGAGTCTCTATCACTACCGAAGCCTAGACTAGACTTTGGTGATATCTTTTTTCCAACTTTCTTGGCTCACAATGCATTATAACACTACACACTCACAGTCTCACAGAGCTGAGACTTCGATTCCTAGTGTCGGGTGCCATAGAGAACACATTCACACACAGTCCAAGAACGGAAATTTGTTATTGGGTCGTCAATAAGGTGTTGCTAATGTCCATGATTGGCGATAATACTTATTAATAGGAAAAAAATGCGAGGGCGAAATAAGGACTTCTACGCTAGTATATCACCGTAATATTGATAATCCTGATATGCTTCACGAGCGAAACTGAACGTTGCGATCTATAAACGAGTAAAACAAACTCGTTGCAGACAGGCTAAACAATCTACTTAAATTGGCATGCCAGACAGCCACTATTTCATATTCAATCGCATCGACTTTCGCAAAGTGGACTGATCCAACGTTATTGATATTTGACAAATAAACCAATATATCAACCGCATTAGAGGGGAGCCTTGCCCGCATTATAGACATAATCTTGACCGATAAGCGCGGATACCATTACATTTATTGCCAAGGGCGAACGAAAGTATATTTAGCAACTCATAAAGACGCGGGCCTCGAGCGAGACTCTATCTTAAGGCGTACGGGATAAAGTTCAAGGCAAGGGACTTCCTGAAACGAAGCAACTGGAGTGGACAAAGGACAGAAATTACTGTAAGGCATATTACACACGCGGTGTTCGGTAGCGGAGAAGGGAAACAATGCTTTTATCGTTGGCAATTATCTTGTATCAGTTGTTCGTAAGTTTTCGTAACAAAAACTGACAAAGAAATTTTTTGTGTGTCAAAATGAAAATTTTTGCATGCTAATTGAATTTATCTAATATTTTTAACCTCCTTGTAATAAAAAGTGGACCAAACTTCATAGAATATTTTTATGGAAAAAAATATGCCTACCTATTTTGTGAAAAATGAAATTTAATAAATTTTACCACAATACATATATTAATGGAAACCATTATTTTAATTGGCTTAGCTGTTTTTAAGATTAGCGCTAACAAATATCACAGATAAAATGATAAAATTTCTATAAATCCCCGTTTGGGTTCTACTGCGTAAATTAAGACGATTTTTTCGGTTCCCCTATGTAAAGAATATGATAAGCCACAGAGGTGTTATATGTAAAGATAATACAGAACAACAAACAGCACAAACATCTTGTAAGGGTAAGTTAACAATGACCGTACATGTCTATAGAAATTTTGACGAATACGATAATCTTTTGGCGAGGGGATTCTGTATGCGGATCGGTTTATGGGTACATCAATATAACCGAGGCACTCACCACGCGACCGCATTAACGCTAAGGATATTTTATTGTGACGATAAAGTAGATTTATAAACGCCAAGGGAAGCCTACGACATATCGAGACCCGCTTACTTATGTATTTACTGAAACATAAATAAGATAGTTAAGACCGAATGAGGCTTACTCGATATATCGTTCGGTAAATAGAGATGAACAGGTGATACTTTAATAAACCACCGACTATAAAGGGTGTTAAATAATGGCGATCTATTTGGTCTTCTATTACCTAATGAAAGAAAAATCGCTGAAAGCTGTAGGCAGAAGGCTGAAAAATGCTTTTAGCATTAATTCAGTTTTGGTTCTTTTACGTTTTATATAACAATAGTTTACATATACTAGTTGCCTGCTATGCGGTCGCAATTCGGCCGTCATTCATTTGTCAAACGGTGACTATAGTTATATTATAATAATAATACCTAAACTTCTTACTCCTCCGTCCGAGCAATTTTCGTAAAAAGGGGTCCAAAGTTTTTGCTGCCCGTAATATATAGATGTGAATCACAAAAATAACATGTATAAGTTTTATAGATTGAAATAGAATATTATGATCTGTGAAAAGTAAACAGTTACAACAACTACGTGGAAAATTTGTGGCCTCCTATTAATTTTTGACCGCTAGTGGCAAAAATTTCGTGAGCGCTTCCGTGCTTCGGAGGGCACGTAAAGCCGTCGGTCCCGGTTGTTATCGATTGATACCAGTCGTTAAGCCATGTCGGAGGCCTTTGGGCGGCTTGAAAACTTTCGACACTGAGTTGGCCACGAACCACTCCACCAATCCGCATTGGAGCAGCGTGGTGGAGTATGCTAATGAGGAGAGACCCGTGCTCAGTAGTGGGCCATTAGTGGGTTGTAGCTCCAAAGCCGTGATGGTAGGTAACTCTACCCAATCTATTGTAGGTAGTAAGGTGTCTGCCAACTTGTGCTTGGGCCGCGTAGTGGACAGTCGACTGTGGCCCATATATTTCGTTTTGTCAGATGAGGCCCAAACCCAGGAGTGAGATCAGTACCTAATAAATCGAAGATAGGTATTCGAGAAGCACTCTTTGTCTGTTTTTCTATGCGTTAGTTCCCACTATCAGATATCAGAATCCACTTAACCAATTAGAATCGCGTTTGCTTTTAATCATTTCACATATAAAAAAGATATTCATTTAAAATCTCGTCTAAACAATTTTCCGAGTAGACACCAAAGACAACTCTCTTAACAACAAAATATTACAAGTGAATCAACCATTTATTTGCTGTCGGTACGGAGAGGGTGTGATACAAAGACTCGACTGCTCTTCCTCCCTACTTTTTACTTTTTGGTCGGTTGTCCCCCGCTGTCCCGTGTCCCGTGTCCCGCGTCCCGTTTTGTTTTTCGTGTTGAACATAGGTATGGGTATTGCTACCGAAGCGTTGCTGTCTGCCAATGTATTTGAGAAGCAAGACCATCGTGGCTACTCACGACGGTTGCAGCAGTATAGGTACCTACCCACTTTAGGTAGGTACCTATACTAGTTTTTTCTCCTAGTTTGGCCCGCATAGATTTCCCTTTGACTGATTCTGTCATCTTAACATCTTAGTGACGGAACTAATGTTGGTATGAATTTCCAGAATTAAAAAAAAACTGGATAGTACAACTCCTTTTATCGCGGATAGAATACACAATACAATAAGACATCACTCGTATCACTACCACCCAAGACCAAAAAACTTAAATTTATATGTCACATAAACATGTGCCCCGAGGATCCAACCTAGAACCGATCACTTCGCAGACAAACTCACTGCCAACTAACCTACAGCGTTATCAGAATATTATTACATTATTAGCTCACTCAGTAGGTATATAAGCAGTGGCCAAAAAAAGATTTGTTCAAAAAAGCCATTTAAACCAAGTCAATCACATCTACAATTCTACACCCATACCACAGTAATGGCCGACTTCTTAACGCAAAGCCCAAATCAAAAGGCTCTATTCAGCCACAAAAAATTCCCTCACAACGACATTTTCATACAAAAACCTATCTATTTCGAATGAAAGCACCGAACTGAGAAAAAGGGACAAAAAAATGTGTACAGTCGGGACTGGTGTTTCCAAGACCGTCCAAGACGCTTTTTGGGTGGCGAGGGGGTGAAACACCCTCCTCACACATCGCTACCACAAAGTTAAGACAAACTTACGCCGACCTCAATTTAATCAAAATTGATCCTTATTCCACCGCAATAAGGATCATTAGTAGGTCAGGATAAATTGGCATGTCGATAAAACTGTTACACATTGTCCATTTATGAAAGAGCCCTGATAGTGCATTACAGTGCGGGAGTCAAAGGGGGCAAGGGGGTGAGAGGGGGTTGAGATTGGTTCTGCGCGTGTGTGAGACTTTGTTCAGAATGTAAAGGCCGTATTATAATAAACTGAAGAAACCTTAGCAAGACAGTGAGTGTTTCAAGAAGATTGAAAATGGAAGTGGCTTGATTTTATGATAATGGAATGGTAAAAGGGAGGACGGAGGTGTGAGAGGCTATGGAAATAATTTTAGTGTGTAATGTGTAAATGTTATGATGTTGTTAAATATTGTAATAACTAAATGCTTACCTACACTCTTGTACCCCTCACAAGGGTTCTCTGTTCCTGTGACGTGGTAATAATATCTGCATCAGGCAGGAATCGAACCCGGTACCCCTCGGTTCGTTTTATTTAAGTAACATTGGCATTTATGTCATCAATTCTATCACAACTCAGAAAACCGATTTGTACTCAACGGGCAGTTATTTTGAAACCACTATTATAAAGCATTTTATTTATGTAGGTACGTCACCGAACCATTCCTATCAAATTATTTTGAATAAAATATTATAGAAAATATATCTACCTACCTTCAATATTTTGCTACAACCACGGCTCAAAATATTCTGCTACGGAAATTGTACAAAAATACTCAGTCAACATCAGTCTCTATGTACTATGTATGTACAAACTAACTGTGTAGAAAGAATGTATAACTATGAATACTGTGCACAAATTTTTCTACTTTCTTTGCTCACGAGACAAGAAATGAGCCCATCTTCTCACAATTAAACCTTGACAACGCGAGCGTACATAACATAGGCACAGCTATGTTGACGCGACTGTACCGAGACCGGATGTCAAGAACAGGTGTTCTTGCCTGACCGCACACTTCAACGTTTTAAATTCAACTTAATGTGCTACGCAATAAGGTTTTAATTAGAACGTTTATTTGAAAATTGTTCAGTGTAGAGCTCACAAACGTATCAAGGAAAATTGTAACTTATTACTTGTAGTGAGCGTTGAAATTAGATCGAAGGCTTATTGTACTGTTGTAAAGATAATTAGCGATGTGAGATTTGTACGCGCCCGCGAGTTATTAAATCATATTTTTATTGGCGACTGTATTTATAAATAGTGTTTTTTTATTTTTAACGGGCTTAAATTTAATAAGACACAAGATAAGCAATTCAAAAATAAATGGAGGCGGCATTAATGCACATACCAACCTACTGAAATATTTGCTGTAGGTAATGGGCAATTACACATACCTACCTAATACAATTACACTTATCTAATATCTAACGAATTCGACTACCTTTAACCGCATGAGATAGCTTCCTATCTAATAAGTACTTAATCCAAACTATTGAATCGTGTAAACTTCAATTACTGAACCCACATTGCCAAAATAAACGGACCTTACTCAACAGTTCTGTATTCAAACTCTACATAGCCAATGCATTCACTTCAATTCAACGCGCTTTGTTGTCAGAACATTCAAATTTCGAACTGCATCACTAATCATGTCTACCAACATAATCTATTGCTGCCTAGCGAAACGCGCCAACAATGATTGACAGTACCAACCTAATCCAAACAAACGATTCTAAATTCGAACTCGCCAACGCCAATCCGACAATAGAGCATTCCAATTCGGTGCGCTATTGTTGTGTGGAACGCGGCGATTGGTCGTGGGGCACAATGGGGCACGCCCCACACAATGCCCTATTGTCGCCGCGGTTAGAGCGCCGCCCAGCGACTGTTGTGGAAAATGTGCGGTTTCAGGAAATTTTATTTTGAATTTCGAACATCGATTGTATTGTTGTCGGAGAACAATGCCGTCAAAGATATCGGAAAACGTGAAATTTTTTTGCGATTTTTTAAGGTTACTTATTTTAACCATGAACTTAATCTGGCATTTTATGAATACCTAGATAGATACGCATATATACCTACCTACCTACGTATGAAGACATATTCTACTGAGATAATAGAATATATTAACCCAATATATTTTGTTAATAGTTATGAATAGAGAAATGAATGGGTAGAGCGATAAAGAGAGATAGATAGGTACCTACCTATACAGCGCATGCGTTTGAATTTATTATAAGTATTAAAAAATATATAAGTAAGTATTATGCAATAATTGCGCGAATAACAATTCCTTACCCAAAGTTATTTAGGTATCAGTCAAGACAACACGCCTTTGACCTTACCTTTTACAATAGGTAAGTGATTTACAACACTAAGCACCTAAAACTTACCTAACAACCTCTACTTAGGTACCTATCTACAATGAAATATTCAGATAAATATGGCGAGATATTCATCCTACCTAAAACCTGAGTGCCTATAGGTTACCGTCTTTACGAACTGTACTTTTAATATAAACGTCTATTAAAACGTCTCAATAATCACCGTTTAAGAGCAAAACACATTAGAGTGGGACCGTTAACAGAAAATAAAGTATTTACCTACAAAAAATTTAAAAATACATCGGCATAAGTGCTCTAAAAGGGACGACATCTACTTATTTTTTCCGTAAAAGCGTCGTTTAAAAAACTAAGTGAATCGGACATGACGGACAAAATATTAGCTTTGGGATCCACAAATGAAGATTAGTTGGGCTAATGGCCCATTTGCGCGGGGAAATATTTTTAAAGTCAGCCAAGGGGAACGTTTGCTGTTAGATTCGATTAGGTACATACCTACCACCTATTCGAATGTTCGAATGTTTATAGAGTGTAAAATACTTACACGGGCTTACCTTTGGACCTACTATACGGATTAGAAAAAATATTTTTGTTTGTGATAGCCACGTTCTAGAGAAAGGCTAGGTAGGTATGTGGGCTATCTACTTAGTATTACGCTACGATTTTAAGTTTAGTACAATTCTGGGTTACTAGTTTATTTATAACGAAATAGGAATATAATTTTCCAACGCTATTCACATTAAACGCCGTAGGATACGTAAATATGAACATAAACAACACAAACATGTCAATATAATAGCTACTGGAATTAATAACAGCCTACAAATTATGAAGACAAAACTACACATCAAAAGCATCAAAATTGCTTGTAAAGCGTCTTACAGATCTTACACACTCTACGATCCGATAACGGCCTGAATACCTACTGAAAGGAATCCGATAAGAAATTATGATGTTTCCTTTTGTACCCATGTAGACATACTCTGATAATTAACTGATATAGGTATTTATAACACTAATTAGACTATTTGTTGGTAGAAACAGGTCTAATTTGCAATCGTTGGAGGTAAAAAAGGGGACCACTGCTTGACGATAAAGCTAATAAATCATGAACATTACAAATCCATTCTATCAACTTTGCGTAAGAAGGATATTATTCTCTTTTATCCTTCATTAAAATTATACATGGGTGAAAAAATGTTAGAATACAAATCATAAAGAATTGCAAAACTACTGTACTCATTGGTAAAAATCGAAATCGAATCTGACACTATTTCAACAGTAGAATCACCTGAACTAAAGAGTCATCTCTTATTATTGTTTAAAGTTTGTCATTTAAAATGGCGGACAATAGCAGGCACGGACATTATTATATCGAATAAAAGTGGTATTATTCACTTCTAAAATATTATCCGTTATGATGGCTAACTCGAATATGTTGATATTGTATTTTAATGCATGACAAGTAGAGTTCAATTTTGCCTGAAGAGCCCGTAAGTTTTATGGAATGCCTCGCTTCCGTTTACACCGTGTGAAATATCCTTAAGTGACTTGTTGTAATTCGTGTTGCAGACGATGAAACGATAAACGATAGTATCATTCGCGATATTGAATACCTATAGGGATTGCCTTACTATTTAAAATCAGGATTCCAAATAGGAATCGATCCAATCCAGAATCTGTCATAAGTATTAAAATTTACAAATAAAGTTAAATAAACAATCATGTCATTCGTATCTGTTTCATTAGCGACATTGCTCAAATTACCGATAATGATGGGAACGAAAGATCTATGGATTGGATATTAGTAGGTACGTCATTGGTAGATAAGTAGGATGCTCCCAGAGTAAATATTAAGTATATCATGAACTAAACATGTGAGGTAGGTATATATTATTATCCTTCTGCACACATTTACAGCGCTTTCCAATATTCTATCTCTCCATAAACCTAAAATCAGTTGCCTAGCAACTGTTCAAAAAACAAGAGGTAACTTTAAAACTGTCATAATAAAAGTAAAATCATCAAAGTATCTGATACTAAGCTTTTATATTCGGGCTTGAAAGCTGCACGTGAATTGCATGAAAGCAATAAAAAGACACATATTTTGATGTCCTTGATCTTATCCAAGTTAATCGCTTCTGGCTGAAAATGAGACAAGTTCCTGCCATCGTTGTTTGAAGACACCATCAAAACGAAGTTAGTTTGTGTGGGTTACGAAGGGAGGGCGGAATGAACCCGTTATCTCGCAAGGGTTGAGGGGTTGTATTAACCCTGAGATATGATAGAACAATCTCCAAGTTTGCGAGTAATTACGATTAAATGAAGATGCTTTCGCTGTGGGGGTATTTTGTGTTTCGCTACACTTACTTATTAGTAGGTACATTTACTATGTAACAGTAGGTAATTCTCCCCTCTAAAAATCTTACATAGGGGTAGATTTATAAACTACGATGAAGAGGATTTTGAACTTTGAGTCTCTATTATTGTCTACGTAGCATTTATTTATCATTAGAGATTAAGAAACATTTTAAGCCCATACCTGAAGTGGTAGATAGGTACGTAGTATCTACCTACGTACCCACTAAGTTCAAGAGGAAACTCAAACTTAATTGATTTCTGACCCTTACAAATTTGTGATGATCATGATTAACAAATCTTTGACAATCTCAAACAACCCGCAAGAATTTTGAAAAACTTCAAATATCTCAGTAATTTAAATACCAAACAATCGCTACTACCTACAAATACCTATCAAGGAAAACCAATTGCCGTATCGATGCGATAGATCGATTAGAGAATCGAGTATAAAATCGAATGGATGATTGTCCCATTAGGTAAAAAGGAAGGCAGAGGTAAGCCCGGAGGCGGAAACGCCACAATGGCCGCGGATCGGATTCAAAGCGTTCGATCTTTAAATAGATACACGGACGTGCTAAGTGACGCCAATTAGTTGGCGCGCCGTACTTGCGTTCCTTTTTTAAAACAGTTCACGATTCCCTCTTCTGTTTTATGTTCGCCTGGTACTTGGAGATACAACTGGGCGCTATTACTGCTATTACTAAAGATTTATCTATCCTTAAACGTCAGTAGCCCAACAACAATTAAAAAGTCAAATTAGGTACGTTTCCTATTAGAGTCCTACAACGATCTTTTGGCACATGACTGATGTGAGGGTGACAGAGACAACGCCTCACAGTTTACCTTCCCTATA
>DWJQ01000449.1:0-14365 GCA_018248915.1 Hesperia meskei straton | reverse complement strand
GGACTAACCATCCCAGTTCCTAAATGGAGTCTTGTTTTAGGTCGGTCACAGTTGTCATGGGTGGCAGCGGAAGGGTGGTACTTCGTGCTCATTTTCTACCTCAAATCCATAAACAAATGTTGTGTTTCATACATACGAACTTACAGTTTAAACTAATTCCATTAAAAACATGTCAAAAGATGTCTGTTATACTTAGTTAACATTTCGACTTTAATAAGTAATGATTTTCTCCCATAACGGTGATAGCCTAGTGGTTAAGAATTCTGCTTTTTATTTTATAGGGCCCGGGTACGAAGCCCAGGACACGCACTTATGACTTTTTGGAGTTATGTGCGTTTTAAGTAATTAAATGTCACTCGTTAAAATGGTGAAGGAAAAACCGTGAGGAAACAGGAAACCTGCATGCGGGAGAATTCGTAAAACTCAAAGGTGTGTTTAGTCCGCCAACCCGCACTTGGCCAGCGTGGTGGACTATGGTCTTAACCTTCTCATTGTGAGATGAGCCCCGTGCTCCATAGTGGGCCATGATGGGGTGAGATGATGATGATGAATTTTCTATTGGAACCACTAAATCGGTTGTAACATTATGACCTCAATTGATTAATCTGGAAAAGTGAGTCATTGAAGTTCTATAATTAGATATGTATGTGTCGTACGAATATCCAAACTTTGTGGAATTTGATATACGTAAATTCCATGTAGGTATAATTAGTGAATCACGCCCTAAGAGTGATTTAATATTATAAATGTCATAATTTCACACTTGCTCTACCTAGAGCTCATTAATTGATGCATATATTTTGTTATAATATATACAGGTAATTAGTGTCTATGATGATTATTTTTAACCCCCGACCTGAAAAGAGGTGTGTGTGTTATAAGTTTAACCTGTGTGTCTGTATGTCTATCTGTAACACCATAGCTCCTGAATGAATGAACCTATTTGAGTGCATTATTTCCATTGAAAGCCAGTTTACTTGCTGTTGTTTTTAGCAATGTTTGGTAGAAATCGGTCCAGCAGTTTGAAGAGTTTATGCTCTGACGTCTCAACAGCCGCCGGCTTGGGTCGAACAGTGATAGTAGTGTGTGAAGCACCGACTGAACCGAGTGACGCAACAGTAGGTGTGGTCAGTAGTAGCATGAGGACAGCTAATGGCAAAAATTTATTGGCGCTTCCATGTTTCTGAGGGCACGTAAAATCGTATGTCCTTGTTGTTATCGGTAGATAACAGTGGTTTCGGAGGACTTCAAGCGCCAAGAAATTTTACCAGGGGTTGGTCACTAGCCGCTTTACCAATCGATACGGGAGCATCGCAGTAGACATGTTATAGGCCTCCGCAGTTATTAGGAGAGGCTAGTGCTGGGCAGTGGGGTCTTAATGGACGGTTCATGCATATGCATATGTATGAACATTGGTAGATTCACCACCATTTTTTAACTTTAGCAACCTGGTGGCCAAAAATATTCTTTCTTGGAGTATTTTAGTAGCTAATAAAAATAAACTTGTAAACTTACAACATGTATAAGTACAATATGACAGCCTGTTGTGTATAAAAAAGTTCAAAAGGTTTTTAAGGGGTATGCGTTACCTGTATCAGAATTAATATGACGTGTATACCATATACCTAGAAGAGAGTATACATATTTTCAATACTCGACCACATAGTGAATACCCGGCTAATCTCTCAGCAGTTCCAAGCGTTGAAAGTGAGCCAAGTCCATTATCGGAGAATGACAATGAAGGCATTCCACGGAGTGGATTCGTATTCAATAATATGAGTCACGTACACGCGCCGTAGTTTATCCCCGCGTTCGCCCGCACATCCATATAAAATCAATTATTTGTGGGGATACGATGAAATTTCTACAATCAATCAGCTTGTATAACTAGCGTCAAGCCATTAAGCTGCTCAATGAAGTTGAGCCCTTCAGTTTTAGTGTAACTGAAACGCTACAACGTAAATCTAAATACCTCTAATCAGGACCAGTCGTTAACTCGATGAGTGCTGACATCGGTTTTCTTTAAAATAATATCTACGTTATCAGTCCATTTCCCGCCCTTTTGTGGTCCATTTGGGACCCTCCTCCTCCTCGAGCGTGCCGCCCGTGTGCGGTGCACGCCTTGCACACCCGAATGCGACGGGCCAGTCTATAATGTCCTGTGCTAAGTCTACCTTCTTTTACATTTAGATTTTAACGTCAGTAGTTTTTTGTCACCCGAACACCTGCAATATAGCTTATGATTGCTATTTCAAAATAATAGTCGACTTACCTTGCTATTTTTGTATAGAAGCCTCAATTGTTATGTTTGGTGAAAATCCAGTTCTTTTCAGAAGGGATCTTTTAATTTTGTGATGAACAAATCTTCCCTCAATCAAGGTAGTCTTCTAGTGTGTGGGAAGGGAAAGCGATTGAATTAAACAAACAAGTTTCTTTGAATATTTTATAACCAACATGTCGAAGCTTACTTTAACCACCATTTTTCAAAATCGTTTTGACCACGAGATAAAATATTATGTTCTACTCTATATGTCGCGTCGGTGTATGCTAAATCTATGGGTCTACTCAACACAGTCCAAGGTTTAAATTTTTCAGGGCAAATAATAATTTACTTACTACTTAGCGCGATATATGTATGTAGATATTAAGGCGATTCTGTCATCTCACAAATAATTTCACATAAAATCATTAAAATTTTACGAAGTCTCAAATATACACAATCAAACATATTACATATTTATAGCCTACCTTTTATATCTACCTATAATAGTTATAGTCATTATAAATTGTTACATTTAGTGGCAGAAATATAATTGTCTAGTGAAATCTATTGGGAATTCGATTAATAATATGTTTCAGGGTTCAAGTCAGAATAATAACACAGCCATAACTGTAGGTACTCTTTATTTAAAACCCTGTTCTTAGAAACGTTGGACACTCATGCTTACAGTACAATACATACTCATAATATAATTTTCAAGGAAAACCACTCGACGTGATTACCTGTACCATGAGTATGTAGCGGTAGCTCAAACTTTATGTCAAATCGTTTTCATGTAAATATCTGACAAACGAATTAATAATGGTCAATAGTCGCCGTTGCCTGTAAGCATGCGAAGCAAACCCATCACCCATTTATTCCAGCCAGCAGGGGAGACCCACACATGATCAATATCGCAAATTACAACGGCTGTCATAAAACATATTGATCTTGTTTGATTCCTTTTCGAGCTATCTTCATTTATTACCTCGAATGGAAGATAAAATAATATTCTGGAAGAAAAATATTAGATGTGATTTTTATATTGAAAGCAAATTTTTACAGCAAATTAGTCAAGGGGAAATACAAAACACCGATAAATGTATGGATATAAGATTTAGTAGGGGTCCGCTAAGAATGGAAATTGTCATGTTCCACCCCTAAATGGGTAAACTTAGGGATGAAAATTTGTTCGAAAATCGGTCAAAAATACGCGGGCGAAACACCGGGGAACATTTAGTAAATATAGGGATGTGTCTCTTAGTTTTTTCAGTGTAAGTTATTCACAGGAAACTAAAACACGAACAAATTCTTTTAAAGTGTTTGTCTGTTTGTTGGGCTTATGTCCGGATTGGCTCAACCTGTATTTATGAGACGTTCACTGAAAGAAAGCTCGTGGAGCAACATATACGCTACTTTTTATCCTAGAATTCCAGCGATTCGAACTGTATGTTCTTATAATACTTATTACATTGTGTAAATAGTTTCAAACATAAATTACGGCTTTATAAACAGTATGTTTAAGTTTACGTCTCCTTAACCAAACATTTAGGTAGGTACACCTTTACATAGCAATTTGTGAAGACGATATGAATCATTTTACCTATAATGCAACTAATGCAAAACAAATTATGCAAGGTAGGCGTGAGCTAATTATTCACTCATAATAATTAATTAAGTGCAGAGTTACGTTGCTATCGTTAACATTTTTGCGGTGGAGAGAAACTAATTACAATAATCGCTGTAGTACGCATATTGTTCTTTATGCTCTAAGTGACTGCTACTGGTTATTTAAAGAAGTATTGAGCTAAGTACTTTTTATTTCTATTTATTTAATACGTACACAGATTTATTTTTGTACTTATTTAAATTTTGTATATTTTGACGCGAATTTAATTGTAAGCACCTAATTTAAATACTTACCTTTTTTAAAATACTTCCCTAAAAAAAATAGTAGGTACTTAGCAACATTTCAGGTGCGTGTACTGTACGAGTATATGTACATACATACTCCGTGCAGATGCGATACAAATGGCAGCTTTCCTCGTTTGTGATTAAGGTTCATTGTAGATTGATGGCGAAACTTTAAAATTCTTTGTGTAAAAATTTACATGCCTTGAGTAAAATTAAGCTAAATTGAACAGATTTGTTTTTAGCGGAGAGAGGCAATTCGATTAAAGGAGCGAGGGCGGGTTGACAGGGAAGTGATATCACTTAAACTTGTGTATCAAGTTCCTGGGTGGATACAAAGGCCAACACTGATGCAATACCATCCAATGTTGCAAATCGCAATAAACTTAAGTTCAAAATGTTTTATTAACGTGTTTATTCTTCAACCCAGTATTGGAAAACATAATCCCATTAATAAAAGTATTTTGGTAAGTAATTACTCGCGACGTATATAGGCATCCTTTTATACTCGTAGTATAAATGTTGTTACTAAGTAGTTCACTTCAACTTTTTGAAGACCTTACTTACTATATGATTGCAGGAAGCGACTTCCTGTTCTGTTCTTTTATGCTTTTATTTTTGTTATTTTTCAACGATCAATTGTAGTCGTTTAGGGTACAACGAAACCACGTGATGGTAAGTGGTGATGAAGTTCTTGATATTGGGCGTATTAAACTTAGATAAAGCTTATTCACTCTCCTCTTCAATGTTGAACACCTTCAATTTTTTATTTAAGCTAATACTTTGAGATAATTGTACGAACAGCAAGACACAAATTATTATGCCATTGCTTGCTAGTAAGCATACTTGCATGTAAGTTTGAATATTGTGTATTGAAAATGTAGAGGTAGGTATGTATTGTTGTAAGGTAGGGTTTCTGCTACCAACTGCCCGTGCCATTGCTCCGTGAAAATGTCAATAAATGACCCGACTCCATCAATTCCTTGTAGTTTTGCAAGTCGACGTTGTAGAAGTTTCGATTTATTATTTTCAAAAATCGTGCAGGTACTTATCTTAAATACTGCAACGAAGTTTTTACCGCATAGTACGGATCCAGAAAATGAAGCTGAGCTGAAGAGTTTTTTTCGCCTTTCTTCTCCTCTTATAAAGAGTAATAGCACATTTGGAAACGGCGGTAGGGTCAAAAATACTCACAAGAACAAAATTATTAGACTTTGACTTTGTCTTCAAGAGCCAATTACAAGGATCTTTTGGCGCGTGAATAACGTGTGGGTGACAGGGCCTTACAGTTTGCCTTACCTGTAGGGCGCTATCTCTGTCACCCACACGTCATCCACGCGCCAAAAGATTCTTGTAGGATTTTAAGTTATGTCTATTGTCTAGTGTCAGAATTAAACTGCAACAATTTAATATATGTAATTTATTTTCAACCGTGTTTTCCACGACATTCACGCATTTTTAAATATATAGCGATCATGATAGCGATTGTGTAAACTGTTTCATATATCAGTTAATACTGGACCTGCCCGCTAAACCAGGTGTTTCGGATTCTATTCTGTCCCGGTCAGACATCTCACGACATGGCCAGTAAATGTTTTTCTCTTCTGTGCTCGTTAAGTCTAATTCCTGTTGTCCACGCCACCCGCGACTTAGGAAATCCTTTTGAAATCAGTTTAAAGCGTGTAATATTATAAAGGCATGAAATTACTTTTAATCATTTTCATGCTATTTTGTAAAGTGTAATGCAACGATTTAAAACAGAAAATTGGACTAGTTTGAAATATGCACGCATTAATTATTTCGCAACGTGAAGCTCTGGCCGATAATCAGACCGGGCAGCGAGCACGGACTCTACGTGACGTTCGCTACTCTAGTCTCCTGTGCTCTCTCCCGGCGGTAACGTGGCCACAATCAGGCAGCTGTCTCACCACCGGCGAGTAGCGAGTAGCTATCGATTATTTCTCGCTCAAGAAACGTTCAATAGATATGAGTATGACATTCCGAGTAAGCAAAAGAGATGCACATATTAATAGTTGCTCGCTTACTGTTCCCATTGCCGGTGAGGATTCGCTCGTGTTTGTATCTCTTTTTTATGGAATTAAGGTAGCAAACGAGCTTGTAGCATCACCCTTCCACTGCTGACCACTGTGACCGATCTAGAAAAATACTCAATTTAGGGACTAGGACGGTTAATCAAATTAACATGATATTATGGTTTTGATAATGGGTTTGATAATAGGTATGAGAATAATAGGGACGGTTAGTGGTAGTTAATCCTGTTAGTTGTTGTTTCTAATAGTCGAGTTATATATTATGAGTCTTGTTTTAATTCTATCACAGATGCATTGCCATCCCTAAGGACTCTGATGATTGCCTCAAAAAAATTGTAGGCGGCTCCACACTTTTCTATGTGGAACACAATTCGCTCGTATTTTGTTTACTCGGGATGTCAATTCTCTATCAGAATTTCGTTCAAGAAATGTACAGTGGTAGATACGTTTCTTGAACAAAAAAGTCGGTAGTTTCTCGCTACTCGCCGGCGGTGGGTCACCTACCTTACACCTCACGTCGATGTTATTGTTACCAACAAAATTTTTACGGTTGTATTAATATGATGATAATATTAATATGCACCTATCTCTGTTTATTGCCGGGTCCCAGATATAAGTGGAACCGGTCATTTGGAAGGTTTAAACGAGGATAGTTTAAATTAAGGTAGACGCTTCTTTGAGACATTATAATGTAGTGCATGTATTCTTTACTATGTACCATTTACTTACAGGATTACACAAGTAAATTATATGAATGTATAAGTAGTAAGTGATACACCCGCTGTGCACGACAAAATTTTCATGCATTTTATAATCTGTTACGTTATGTTTTAATAAAAATAAAAACTTGCTGTGGCTGGCCCAGTATTGAACCTACAGATATTAGGAGAAATCATCGTTTGAAAATAGAATCGTTCTGCTCCCACAATAAAAAACAGTCAGTTCAATATAGCGCTCGCCACAGCTCCATCGCCCTACATTACAAGACCCTTTTATTTCCATCGAAAGAATTAGGTAGCGGATGGCCACAACCAGCCATCGTTTCGTTACACCCGCGATTCTGACATATTCAACAAAATGCTCGGTTTACAACCTCTTCCAGACAGCATTTGGGTAGAAGACACCATTTAGTAGTACATTTGGTGAACAATTCTGCATAAATAATTAAATATTAGGTGCGTGCTTATTGATCAATTGGTTTTAAAATAAAATAAAATAAATTAAAATAAAGGAATATTTATAGTTATAATGTTAAGTTTATGTAAATTAGCCATAAGCATGGAGGTACCATAAGGTTTCTAAAATTCATAGGAACTGTATTTCTTACATTCTATTCAAAATTCAAAATTCAAATTGTGCTGGATAGAGCGATTTGATTTGATATTAATAGGTAGGTATCCGTATAATGTAAATTTATATATTAGTCTTCATCAATATTTATATCCTCATTGTCCCTATAATTAACATCTAATAAATATAGGGACCTAAAAAGTGTATTTATAATTGTACTGAAATTGGTTGAGCGGTTTTTGAGATCAGTGGGAACAAATCACAGGCAAACAGACAAAAATGTTAAAAATGGTTGCCACGTACAGCGATCAGATACATTAACATTTATATGAATTTGATTAGCTTGTCGTGTTTCACCTCATTATATTATAAGTATTAAGATAGTTTTCGTTTGTTTATTTTACAAACGCCGCCCTCGATCTTTACAAGGAATGTGTGGAAATATATACCTAAGTAAATCATAATATCAAAAATAATATTTAACAGCTTTTAAATGTTAAAGACCATTGTTGAGCCATGTTATTGTTGAGCTCGAAGTCCTTCCCAGATTATCTCGCTTTTTTACGAATTAATTGACGAAATTGATCTTCTGATGGTTGCTGGAGCTAGGCCAAGCGACGATGACCACTTACAGTCAGATGACTAGCCTGTTACCTTGTTAATTAGTAACTATTAACGCAAAAACAATAATGCGCAATGAAAATTAAAGAAATACATTGCATCCATATTGTGACACTCTTGTAATCACAGACACTATCTTTGCGGTTTGACAGTTTGTATAAAAATATTTCATATCGCGCGCTCCAATAATGTCACGAAGAATTTGTGTAAATTACCACATTCTGTACCATTCAGATAAGGTTATTGTTACATAATTGTAACTAAAGTAAAACAATATTTAATTATTATATTGGATGGAAGTGGATTACAAATAGATAACATTGTGGATGAAAAAGGGCTTATGCATCATAATTATTTTAGGTTAATTTGGTCATCTAATTGGTATTATCACAACTTAGTTTTTTTTTAAGTAGGGAAACTTAAGTATGTATGTTCAGATTTATTACTGAATGCCTATTCTTGGGCCTCATTTTTCTCACGCCTCAAGACAGAACAAGAATCAAAGAATTTAGCTTCAATTGACATCCGTTGTGTGGTTATTTCGATTTGGATTACTGGTACGGCAGACTTAAAATATGTTGTGTTGGTAATTAATTATTTTGGTAAATATAACATTTACTAACGAAATAAAATTACCACAAAAATAATAATTGCCAGAAGTTAGAAGCACATTAAGTAGCCTAGTTGGTAGTGCTCCTGCCGGCAAGGGAGGGGTCCCTCATTCGATTCCCACAGGGCCAGATATTTTTGTGAATATATTCGACGCAAGCTTATGAGTGAGAGTGACCTCTTATTTTTCTTGTTAATAACACCCATGACACAGGTATGAGTGTGTTAATAAGCGTTTATAATTTAAAAAATAAAAATTTCCTTATATATTAAAAAAATACACTTGTAAATATAATAAAATTAACTTACAATAAATAATTGGACAATGATAGCATGATACTGTACAATTATAAATCCACAAAGTTATAAATTTTACAGTGCAAATAAAAAGTATCTACCTAAAGCAATATAACAACGATAGCCGCTCCGATATTGACCGGATCTTAGATACCGGCGACTCGATCGAGTCATTTAGATCATACTCGTACCTAAGGTTGCCACCTTCCTTTTTAAGAAAAAGAGAAATTGCGAAATAAAAAAAATCGCCTTTATTTCTTATTCTTCCACTTTTTTATATTTTTCACGCAGAAAATATATTTTTTATTTTTATACAAATTGTTGTTTTATCGTATATTTTATTTGACTGTTAATAGTCGACAGCAACCGATCCACGATTATTGTTGTCATCGTCGTTTGTAGACATCAGTCGCACCAGAAGGTACAGTAGACTAAAACTGTAGAATTTCGTACGGGTGGCAACCCTGTGCGCGGTCCGTGCGCCGCCGACCGCCACGGATGACATTGCCGCTCACGTTGCATGTATTTGCGATTTAGCGATTTTATTGGGAATAAGGAACAACAACTCGACCGAATTATATTGACGTCATATGTCGGAAACTTAAGTACTGGGCTGACACTAAAGTAGGTATATAAAGAAGGCAATAAAATTATTATGTAGCTCACAAATAAAAGGAGAAAATACACACAGCATAACTATAATAATTATTAGGTACATCTAAACTTTTTATTAAGACGACGATTCGGTTACCTTTATCACTATTATGCTGTAAATTAAAAACTTTACAATGAAATTAAAATAAAAACGATAATATTATAATAACTTTACTAAGAACTTCAATGTAAGTGTATCCAGAATCCACGATAATATTTTTGCATAGACATTCTAATGCTAAATCAGAAAATATTTAGTTACCTACATTTTTTTCATTCCAACGTTTGGACAACTTAACACCCGTAGAGAAGAAACGGCGCGGCGATAGAAACTCCTTTGCGCATCTTTAAACCAAAAAAACAATATCAGGAACAATTATAATTTCCCCTACCCAGAACTGCCCCCGTATTATGAACTCTTAGTTCCAGTCATTTCACGTTTACAACATGTGGGTGGCAGAGACAGTGCTTTACATGTAATAAGGCGCAGCAAGGCGCTGCCTCTGCCACCCACCACCCACACGTTGTGAACGTAAACTGTCTGGAATTAAGAGCTCATAATACGGGGGCTGGATTCCACACTGTTGTTTCCATAATG
Source organism: Hesperia meskei straton (assembly GCA_018248915.1). NCBI lineage: Eukaryota > Metazoa > Arthropoda > Insecta > Lepidoptera > Hesperiidae > Hesperia > Hesperia meskei. The sequence goes on along the minus strand of DWJQ01000449.1, from coordinate 4,074 downwards.
CTATTGTATTTACACATTCGCCGTTATTTTTAAATTGTTTGGGAATTAATTTTTCCGGGCATCACGCACAAACTACAGATCTTCGGAATTTTATTGTTGAACTTAAAAAATTACATATGTTATGAAATAGATGCAAGACAGCGTCTGCCGTGTCAGCTAGTATATTGTATGAACATACTCTGAGCTCTACAAAAGTGCACCATTTTACGTTGACTAAGTATACAAAATATGACAACCGTAATATACTTATTTCTTGTCAGGTTTTTGCTTGTATCACTTATTCTGCTTTAACACACCTATTTATATTTTATGTCGCAAAACTATTATTCAATCTATTATTATATCTCGGTAGAGATAAATTGTAAAAGATAAAGGTGCCTACCACGTGGACATAAAACTTAATTATTATTGTGGTAAATTTTTAGTTAAACGTGATTTATTCACCTACGTGAACTAATTATAGCAATTAGTAGGTATAATTTATATGTTTAAGATTTTAAACTGATATTAAATTATTATTATCGTAGCTGAATACATAATACGTTTTACCATAAAATCATGAGGCTGGAAGCGATTCGGTTGTAGATTGAGAGTTTTTGTGAGTAAACGGTTGATGTTCTTTACCCATTCTGAAGGTTAATTGGTTTGTTTACGGACAAGGGTCTGTGTACAATGAAGGATAACAGATTTTAATTAGACGGCCCGTCGGCAGTCGCCAGCGTGCGGTGAACCGTGGACGCAGCGGGTTGCGAAACAATGAAGGTCTTCACTATTGAAACTAATATTACGTTATATTAGGCCATTATTAACAAAACTTCACAATAAATCTATAAAAATTCATTCAAACCATTGAAATAAGTGCAGTTACACAGGTAATCGCACATGTCAAGTTACACGTTATTTTTCTCCAGTAGGAATAATCTCCTAATAATGGACCTGGTTGTATAAAAGTTTTATGCGACATTATTAATGGTCAAAATATATATGTTTAAATGTGGCAAAAAAATTGGCTGAGGCCGAGTATACTGACAACTATTATGAAAAATGCTATTGATTGAACAAGTACGACTTCAGATTTTCTTCATTCTTCTTTCTTCTTAGTAGCGGTGGTCTGAGCCCGCTCTTGGCATTCACCGCGTGCCTTATGATAGGACAACAACACATACAGGCGCCGGCAGTGAATGCGAAGGAAGCGGGCTGTTTCTTCGCGGTACATCTTCACATATTTCTTTCTTCTATTTTCTTCACAGTTTTACTTCTTCAAGGGAACGTAAATTGTAAAAAAATAATATGAGAAAAATAAACGATGTTCATATTTGAATTGCAATCGTTACAAAATAAACTTTGCTCTCTTACAAGGTACAGGCGCTGGCCAACGTTCGCTAAAATTTATTTATAATGTTTATTTGACAATTTTTTTTATTATTTTAAATATTTTTACTATTATATTGCTTAACACCTAAAGAGCAGCGAAGGTCTATTAGGAGTATCTTATTGCCTGAGCGAGGTGCCATGCTATCCTTCACCCATCTGTAATTGCATTCTACACAAATGCCAGTTTTTCACCGCGTTAGTTATGAAGGCGTAAAGTGTCATAAGTAAATTTTGCTTGCAAGCATAATTGTACTGTGAGCACAGGGAATAAATTTGTTTTTAGTGGAAATGGCAGTTCCGTAGGTATACTTGGCGGCTCAGGAGTAGTTAGCAGGTATTTTAGGTATTTGTTGCCCGCGATCCTACCGCTTTGGTCCTGATAGGTACTACCTACGCGATTATAAAACTTGTAGGTATAGGATATAACCCACTTATACTACTTAGTTGAATCAAACGCAAAAACCAAACTTTACGTTACTTAAACTAAGTAGAAAAAGTTGCTGAAACAGGTGAAAATGGATTCTCTGCCAGTAAGCTCTACTATATTGTAGGTCACACTGTAACTTCGATGACTCGTTCAGGGCGAAGGCAACAGGCGCAGAGGACACAATTAAGGGCCTCCTCTGTCTCGCTTAGCAGAAACGAAGAGTGCTTGACTTGGTTGCATAAAACATGCTAAAAGCAACTCTATGGACGTGATTTAGAAACAAATATGTATGAGGTTACAAACACTAACATAAAAAAGGAAACATGAAAGTAGGTGACTATTGAAATAAAAATAAAAATTATTATAACTGTGTCCTAATTTGTTACTTTGCAATTTTGTAAGCACCTTATTGCTTACTACAGTCATTATTGAGCTTAACCTTTTGAATTTCGTTTAATTAAGCAGTTCCTCATAGAAGCGTTCGTAACCTGGTGGCTTGCATCGATCCTAAGTGATCGACAAAGGACAAAGTTAAGCAACAGCGGGCGCGGTCGGTAGTTGGATGGGTGACCGTTAGTGGCAAAATTTCTCGAGCGCTTCCGTACTTCGGAAGGCACATAAAGCCGTCGGTCCCCCTAGTCATCGATAGATAGCAGTGGTTAAGCCATGTCGGGAGGCCTTCGGGCGGTTCGAAAGCTTCCGAGCAGCATGGAGGAATGTTCTCTAGGTTTCCGCAATGATGGAGACCCGTGCTCAGTAGTTAGCCATTGCAGTTGCAGTTGCAGTTATATCTATGCAGTTACTCCACGTGGTTGTTATTAGAGATTGATTGGACTTATAAGTATTTTAGTAGTGTTTAAAATTTGTGAAAATCTTACCAGTGAAATTAATTCAATATTATTAAATTCGATTATATGAATCAAGTTCTCAGATAATTATTTAGTGAGCACATTTGTAATAAAACACTGCTTACCTAAGAATCGTTTATCTTGTACCTATTTATTAATATGTTCATTTTATTAATACTAAAATACTCCGATTTTGTTATTATTTCTCTCGCTGATTTTTAAGCTTCTAAATCGAAGTCCTGGATAGTTAAAATTTGGTATGTAAGAATCTTACTTAGCAAAAAAAATAAGAATACTGTAAGTTTCACACTCCAGTCCTCATTAAAATTTACGTCCATTTTTATGAAAGGATTAGTGTATGAAATAAAAACAATGTCACGTGTTACGAGTATAACCATTACTCAAACTTTTATACTCGAAAGTTGGTAAGAAAAATAATAAAAATGAAACGCGTACCTATTTGAAACAACGTGATAATGGATCAAAATGCAGTTGGTGGATCATAGTGTAGTGTACCGCTGGTTTATCACGGTCATAGATTAGGGGACCATTGTCAGACGAATAATGGTGCTTGCAGCTTGCAGCTGCCAATATTCGGGGTGTGTGGGGCCAATTTACACCAAATTTTTGATATTCAATTTTATATCATTGAATTATTGTAGATTATAATTTCTTTGCGTCGTTAGCTTCAGATAGCGTTGAATCAGCTGCGTTTCGTCTCGTATTATGTCAATATAAGATCTTAATTTTTATGTGTAACACAAATATTATACTTACCTAATCCAAACATTTTAATCCATTGATAGGGATATTTTGAAAAACAAAGGATCTGATTTTAAATGTAACAACTAAAAATATGAATGATAAAAGTTTTTAGCACCCAATTTTTTCAAAAACTTGGTGTATAATTTGGGTAAGACAGACAAATGAAAATGTAAAGTTAAAAAGTTTTCAACATTCTTTTTGCAAAAACTTAGCCTATAATCTGGGGAAGACACCCAATTAAGTTGCTTAGTTTTACGTAATACCTAGTGAGTTTACTTGGCAAGTGGCTCTGGCTGGCCGCTGGCTGGCAGGGCGCCCGGGTACTTCACCTCATTAAATTCATGCGGTACACGGCTCCCCCAAATTGCACATTAGAATATATTTGCGAGCCTAACATTATGTCAAAGCTGTAGACCGCACTGAACTTAGCAAAGACACTGCTATATCGCTTAATACAATAGCGCTAAATTGCTTGCACTTTCTGGAAACAAAAGTAATTTAACAACTTAATTTCATAGAAACACAATTACGTCATAGTTTGATTTGCGTAATAGTTTGATTTGTAATTATGGAGATAGGTATTTATTTATGTTGATAAATCGTCTCAATAAATATGATATTTTTAACCGACTTCAATAAAGAAGGTTCTCAATTAGACCG
>DWJQ01000448.1:0-14394 GCA_018248915.1 Hesperia meskei straton | reverse complement strand
CCACGGGCAGTAATGAATAAATCAAAACTACTGGATCGATTTTAATCATTTTTTCAGTGAGTGACATAGGCTATTATATGTTATACCCGTGCGAAGCCAAAGCGGGCCGCTATGTTTTTATATACAACGTTCACAGTTTTTCTGAAGTGTATTTAGTATCAGCCACAGGTATCAGCCTTCCACCCGTGCGAAGCCGGGGCGGGTCGCTAGTAATATTATAACCGGTTCTGAAATTGAAATGAAACTCACATCTATGACTATAACACTTATGAATAGATTTCAAAAGTTTTTTTCTACTGGCGGAAGGTGATTACGAGTATCTAGGTATGTACTTACCTACGTCTTAGAAATATAGTTATATTTTGCTGCAGTAAACCAAAACTAGAGAAAACCTATCTGAGATGATCTGAGATTTCTTCATAATGTTATCAGAGGTGTGTAAAGTAATCTACTCCTCGTCCGCGTGATAAACATACATATGTAGGTACGCTTTTAACCCTGACATTGTAAGAAGAGACCCCTATTGACAAGTGTGATAAACCTGTGCAAGCTGTGTGAAAGAATACCCGAGTCCTGCAGTGAGATATTTATGGGTTGTGTTGACCACGATTGACGTAATAAATATCAAAAAGCCCACGCGTTTTGTCATTAGAACGCAAATGCAAAAATTGTATGTCGTAAAGGCAGATATAAGCATACAAATACAAACTCTTCATTCCGAAAACATGCACTGTGTTAATAATTCGTAGACGAAAACATTGAGAACCTTAAAGAAATTCTCTCCTAACCTACGCTCCGCACGGGAAGACTAAACAATAAGCGTTCCCATAAAGAAAATGTCCCTAACTGCTTACTACCATATAAATATTAAACTCTATTACAACAGACGAAGGTTCACAGTGATATAGGCACGGACGTATTTTGTTTTTGACGCAAGGCGTGCAAGTAACGCGACCGTAAACTTGTCACACACAATTCTCGTAAATATTGCATGGGTCTCCAGTCGGGGTTAAGGTGAGAGCTCACTTCGGTGTTTCGGCCAAACAGGTGTAAATAGTACGGTACATTTTTATGGAGAAATCGACAAAATGCTACGTGAGCGGATATTGTAGTACACAATATTTATGGACACGTCATGATGTAGTACCTTCCGGTCAAAAATATTAATTATAAAGTAGGACTTGTATAAATAGGGTTCGTACCAAGGAACAATATTGACTCTTTGGCCTATAAAAAGGTTGAATATAGAAAAGTTTTGTTTTCAAAGTAAATAGCATAAGTTTTTAAAGTTAGGTTATTTGTTAACCTTGGGATCACAGTTTTTACTTTTTTGTAATTTTTTTTCACAAGTAGGCCAAAAGGAAACATACTCTGTGAAAATTTGAATACTTTTGGTTCAAAATATAAAGATAGCTGGTAGACATTATTTTGATTTAGTTTAGGGTTTCATTTGACAACCTTAAAACATGAAATCCTAATAACAACCAACTATATCTCTATACCTATACGGAGCTTTATCACATAGTCCGTACAACAATTTATGTTGTCATTAATATTATAACGTGTACCGCCTATTAGGTATATTTTTGTGAAACCCAGCTGGCTGCAGGCTCCCTCATTAATATTATAAAGGGCTGTAATATTATATTATCTTTCCGTGACCTTTGGCCTGTTCCTGCTTCAGTCAGCCATCAAACATGCTGTGTTATGGCTCGGAGCTGGAAGCCATTTTTAACGAACTTCAAAAAGAAGGAGGTTACCTAATTCTCATCACTCATTCGACCGTATAACATGCTTTTTTATGTGAGTTCAGCGATTTTTTCGTTGTTTATACGCCGAATTTAATACTTCTTTTTTGTTGGAATGTAGATATTCCAAGGGTGGTCCTACGATGAAGACATCAGGATCTAATGATCGAAATCAAGGGAAACTATCGAAAATTGTAGCGGCGACTGGTGTTTTTGTTAATGTTTGTTTTAAGCACTACAATTTCATGAAGTTCTAGAGTCGATCTGATAAAGCGGAAAGACAGTCAAGGGAACTCTTCAACGATTTAAATCAGCTATCTTATGTTTGAGCTTGATTAATTTGCAGTGACGAGAACTTTACATCTAGATAGGTTAAATTTAGCGCCACCTGACGAGTAGTTGAGGAGTTATCTCTGCTTGTCAATGTTGATTTTTTTTAAAAGCAACTAGTTATCTTTCTTTCTTCTTCGTTCTGTCTTGACCGGAAAGACATCTGTAACGCCACGTTGTCGGTGGCTCTTCTCTCATTTTACCAAAACTATACTACGTTCGTTTGATGTGGAATTCGTATAAATGGCGACCCACACAAATGCTAGCTTTGCGCCCTTGGAACTAAAGTTGATCGAGTACGGTAAGAAATGTAAATGGCTTAAGTTTATTTTGCTTACAAGCTAACTTTTGTGGTAAACTATAATCTTTTTAACCGACTTCAAAAAAGAAGGAGGTTCTCAATTCGACCGTATATGCTTTTTTTATGTTTGTTCAGCGATTTTTACGTCGTTTGTGGGCCGATTTTGATAATTTTTTCTTGTTGTAAAGTAGATATGCGCAGTAAGGTTCTTTTGAAAGGATCGTCAGGATCTGATGATGGCATCTCGGAGAAATCGAGGGCAACTTTCAAAAATTGTATGGAAGACTAATGTGTATGTTCATGTTATCATAAATACATTAAAGCGTTACCATTTAAAGAAAGTCAAGAGTCGATTTGATGAAGCCGAAAGACAGTTGTGGGAACTCCTCAACGATTTACTGCAGTTATCTAGTGTTTGGGCTTGATTAATTTGTAGTGACGAGAACTTTACACATACATGTTGAATTGAGCGCCATCTGGCGAGTAGTTTTTGAGTTATCTCTACTTATCAAGGTTGAAGTCGGTTATTTTTTTTGTAAAAAGCAATTATGACGTAAGCGATCAAATCAACGGTATCCCTACTTGCGTCCTATGTGTCAGTCTGCGACAACACGCGACATTGTCATTGTCGCGTGTAGCATCGCGTCGTGTTGCGTATTTGTCGCTCACGTAAGACACACCCCGTTAGTACCGTTTATAAACACCCCAATACGCACTTTGATTCAGGTGTCTACCTTTTTCCATTCAAGAGATAAAGCCCTGAGTGACAGACAGAGTATAGGCACAGAAGGGTACCCTTACAAAAAGCACTACGCTTTTTCACTTACCGATTATCAAGTACTGTAAGAAGAACGCAACAGTAGACGCATTTAGCACTTAAACATTACACGTGCCGAGGCGACAGCATCTATTGTCAAGTTATTGTCTGATGTCTCCCCCGCTATTTATCACCACAGATCAGACGCCTCCAATTTGTCTCGGCAGGCATACAATGTATCAGACCACATCCAATCTCAGGGGTGGTAGACTGGCTAGACGTCGCCCCACGCGTGACTCATACACGTCTATTTTTCCTATTAATAAGCACCTCTGGGCTTAATATAGCTCGTAATATAGGGCTTAAGTTCCTGCCACTGTTCTACATTAAGTGGTTAATGATGTTCTTGCATGCATTTCGTTCCAAATGGAAATGATTCTCATTCATTTATTATTAACTTAAGTAGAAATTGATGGAGACGATAATGATATGAAGATTCATGTATACGATGATAAACATAAAGTTATAACTTACAGTATAGGACGACTAGCACGTCCTTTTGTCCCTCCGTCACACCTTTTCCGAATCTAGTGGATGTTTAGTCATTTTCAAAATATAGGCAAAATTATACTTGGATCCAATGGAATGTTGTTTGTAACACATGTCTATCATGTGTATCATGCATAGGATAATGGATTGAGTGATATATCTAATTAAATGAACCCCCAGAACTAGAATTCATTTATTTGATTGGTTCTAAATTTGGTATACCTACATACGTTATCGCGTTACATAGAATACATGGAGCATGTAGAACAATTTCTGGTTCCTACTTACATTACCTTTGTGTAACAATGTGTAAAGTGAATAGCAAGTGTGTATCAAGGATAAGAGTTTAATTTTAACTTGTAGAGGACAAGGTATGAAAGCGATAGCTTAATAAGTTGAGTGAATAAGGATTTATTTGTTTTGCTTAAATACATCTCTTGAATTGGTCAATGTGCAATATAAAACACCCCACGCTCGCACCAAAACATGAGATGTTCGTTGAAAAGACAACAGTGACTCACTTTAAATCTGGAGGGTGCGTTCTGCCGTCTGACGCCCTTGCCCGTGAGTCACGCTTGGCTCTGGTTATTACACTGTCGAATCCTTTCAATTTAGGGATATACTTACCTCTTTATTAATCATCCAACCGCTTATTTATAAGCTACAAAAATTGGTTTCAAGTAACCTTTCGGTTATGCTAGAAACTACGTGAGATAATTCTTTATGAACTTTTTGATTATTAATGTCGTCATTGTAGCAAAAAGTACTAGATTCGACTATTTAGCATAACTTCTCAGAGCTTCAGCAAGATATAAATTTTTTCAAAAAACGTGTAAAAACAGACCTCCTTTAGGGCCGACGTTGCATTGGTTATCCTGGTGTTGCTCATTTCCATGGGTGACGCTGACGGCCATCTTTTGTAATTAGCTAGTAGATCTGCTTACCCTTCAGGCTATAGCATATCTGCCTATAGCATTCCTTGAATATCTCTGTGTATTTAAGATTTTTTTTCTCTGGTGACAGGACACCATGTATTGGCTATGTGATGTATTTGCTGTTTTTTGTTTTCTCGATAAATTTCTATTTCTATTTCTATTACATCTACACTTGCGTAGCCGCAGGCAGTTACTAGTAACTGTATAATATTACCTATCGCGCTCGCTTCGATAAGGAATTTACGAGTATTATAATTGCATCCTACACAAGTGCCAGTTTTCCGCCTACAATTTAAAAACCTTCGAAGTTTTGTATAGACCCGTCTAGTCTGCCAGTGAACTATAACAAAATCATAGTACACTTTAATAAGCTTTCTTTCATCAAATAAGCTGTTATAAAATGTAGATGGTTATCTAATGCTGAAACATGGGTAAGGATGAATGAAAAATATCGCGTGGAAATCAGTCAATCCCAGACTGATACTGAGAGCTACACTGCCATGAGACAGACACACAGATACAGAGACACACAGACAGACAGGTCAAACTTATAATATAACACCCTCCTTATGAGTCGGGGTTTTTAAAAGTAATGGCAATATGGAGTGGGATTTCAGGGAACTTTCTTCGCATATTCGTTTCGTGCTCAAGTTTCATGTAACTATGTTCAACATAAAGGAGTTTCCAAATTTTCTCCACATATTAGTTCTCCAAACTCAAACCCTTCTTACCTACTTACATTTAAAATGAATCCTTTAAGTAAATAAATTGCCTATAATATATGATGGTTCAAAGTTTTAATACCTGTCAATATAAATGCGAAAGTAACTTTGTATATCATCTATCTGTCTGTCTGTTGTTAATCTTTCACCACTAAAACGATTTTAATTAAATTTGGTACAGGTATACAGTTAACCTTGGGAAAGGATATATACCTTAAAACGTTGAAAAGGAGAGTGAAAGCTATACATCATTTTTGTAAAAAGTCTCAATTCAATATTGAGTTATTTTCGCTATTGGATACTGGGTGACATTTAAATACTTAAACGTCTGCCGAGTAAGTAGATCAGTGCCGAAGCCTTTGAAAACTGTCAAAAGTACCAAAAATAGTAACAGGATGAAACCGATTGGAAAAGCAAGAGGATATGAGAGAAATTAAAGGACAAATAATTTACAGGCGTTTTCAAAATATCGCGGAAGCGCAGCTAATAAACCCTTCGACGCTTTTGCGCGGCGAGTTTAAACGATATTGATTCCGACTAGGAAAACTGTCGTTGGAAACTAAAAATTTAAATGTGCCTGAAGTTTGTCTTGTATAAATTAAATGGCTTCCATGCTATTCGCTATTCGTTATTCACTATTCACAGCGAGCCAGCTACGCGTCTACGACATCTTCGCTTCACTGCTTTTCTTCTCACTCAATGCGCTTCGCTTCTCTTTGCATCCATCACTAGTTTGTTGTGCACCCGCTCCGCTTTAAAACTGCATGTAAACCGCCGCCCGGTATGATAGCAGCCTAAATCACAGTCACAGTAATTAAGAATGCGATTTTCACTGCTACAAATGAAATCAAAGAAAATATAGTTGGATACATTGCGTACATACGAACTCACGAATCTTATAGTGGTGATTAAATCTTTTAATGGTAATTAAAATTTTTAGCTTTTAAATAATTGAACACTTAATATTACGTAGACAGTAACCCTTAAGTAACCAAAATTAAACGATTGACGATTAAATAGAGCTAGATCTGAGCTTTCACCCATATTCACAATCAATATTTCAATGCAGTCTACATGCATTTCAGCTTTAGCCTTCACGGTGAAACAAACCGGAAATTAACATTTGGCTCAGACAGTCTAATCAGACGCACTCATATCGGCAGAGACAATGCCGATTGTCAGACATCAGCTATCTCCGAGTGTCTATATCTAGAGGCCTCGCTTTGTGATACAAAGAACAGTCTCTCTATCTTGAGGTATCTATCGCTCGCAGACCTCCCTGGCACGCTATTAACTGACGTAATCCGATGGCATTGTAGTGTTCGCGCAGTTCACAGTACCATTCGAGTTGTAGTAATTTGACTAGTTGTAATAATAACACTTGTGTGGAATGGGTTCCGTTTTTATAATTCTTACGTTTAATAATTTTGTAACTGATTGCTATTGTACATAAAGTAAATTTTTAAAATATGTATTATATGTAACGAGCTTTTGCCCGCGGCTTAGCTCGCGTTGAAATACTTATGACTTAGTCTCAAACAAACTCCCAACCCTTATCTTTCCCCCTTATGGGTGGAATACGACAAAATCCGTTCTTCATCTTTATATTTCACATTTATTTTCACACTAGACCAGTAAAAAATGTGCGGATTTGAGTGCGATGGTGAGTGAGTGCTTAAAATTCAGTGAATTCCGCTAACAATTTGTGAGCGGCACTAAGTGACAGCGTTTTTAAAGAGACGTAAGCGCGGAGTACTTATTCTTAACCGACTTCAAAAAAATGAGGCTGACATTCACGTGTAATAAGCACAGAAAATTGTTACTTATTTTAATTTTGATCTCTACACAACTTTCTCGTTGACAAAAGCACGGCAAGTCTTTATGTAATATTCTAGCTAGTGATGGGGTCATCTCGGTATGATCGTAGTGTTGCGCATTATCTGCTATTACGATATTCCGTCTAACAGTCTAACGTCCGTATAACGTCTAACATGTTTTTTTCTTCAGACTAACAGTATGTATGTTTTCATACTTTTGACTGGATGTCCCGACTTTGATGATTCATTTTTTGTTCGAAAGGCAGTGCTTGTCGTATTGTGGTATCTTTTAAATTGGAGCGACATCCGGCGAGTGATTTTGAGTTATCTCGACTTTGAAGTCGGTTTTTTTGTAAAAAGTTTCTTATATACCTAGTATACAAATAATAATAATAAACACAGAATTCTCTGTGTCGCCATCGGCATGGGCTTCATATATTATTATGACAACTTTACCACGACTGAAAACAAATATTTATTTTTATGACACATCTACAAGAATCGACATTCTAACCTGGGACCCCTGGTTTTATGGGCAGCACATTTCTTACCATACTTCTACCATACGTTAGTACCTACACGTTAATATGGTAGAATTTTTTCTATAATTTTCTACGAGCTATAAGTATTAGGCCGTGTTCTAAAGATTTCAGCTTCTGGATCTTTTATCCTGTCTTTAGGATGAAAGAAGGTCTATTAATCATTGAGTGCAAGCTTCTTTCTATTGACAATAGTACACTCGCCTGAAATAAGTGTTACAAAAAAGGTATAAGTAAAATAAAATAGCTTTTATACAAATATTACGTTCGTTTTGAAAGGATACTTTTATGGGTTACGACACAGCTTTTTAAATAATCGATACAAATGCGAAAGTCACTCTCTCTGTGTTATCTTTTAACGATTAATCCCCTAAACCAATTTAGGTGAAATTTGGTGAAGGGATATTTATGGTATGGACCACGAAGGGATATAGGACAATTTTTATTAACCGACTTCAAAAAGAAGGAGGTTCTCAATTCAACCTTATAATAATATATGCATTTTTCGTGTGTGTTTAGGGATTTTTCCGTCGTTTATGAGCCGATTTTGATAATTCTTTTTTGTTGGAAAGTAGTATTCCAAGGGGTCCACCGTATTATGAGGACACCAGGATCTGGCATCCAGAGAAATCAAGGGTAACTTTCGAAAATGGTATTGTGTTTGTTATTGTTTTCTTTAAGTAAATTAAAGCACTACAATTTAGTGAATGACAGTCGAGCGAACTTTACAGCAGTTACCTTGTGTTTGGACTTGAATAATTTTGTAGTGACGAGAACTAGACTGCTAGATGGGTTGAACTGAGCGTTATCCGTCGAGTAGTTTTTGAGTAATCTCTGCTTGTTGATGTCGAAGTCGGTTATTTTTTTGTAAAAAGCAATTATCTGTATAACACTTTCCTCAAAAAGTCATTTTAACGTTATTTTATCGAATTGCTATTCCAACACTAATGAAATCGTTATAGCCAAGTTTTTTTAACATATACATATACATATTTTTATGTAAAAATTTTGGCCCATGAATTCCAACACAATTGTACCACCGATCACCAATGCATTGTTGGCCTTAAAATGCCTGAGTTTTAAAATATCGGCTCGTTGCTTACACGTTTGTGGAAAACCACTGATGATTTCATTATTGTAATGTGTAATCCTTTATACGAAATCCTTTACCTGTTAAAAGCAAATTAAAATAGTTTGTAGTAGTGAGCTTGAGTCTGTCAGAAAAGTTACTCAAGTACCGGTTCAATCCTGAACTGGACCTCACTTACCTCCGAAACGAGATTACGAGATGAGACCTACTCGAATTGCTTTCTCGGTTATAATTGCAAGGTAAAATTGAGTTTCCTTTTCTATTTATTATACCTAGGTATATATTTTTTATTTTTTACAAATCTACTTGTTGTGATAAACGTTTGTGTTTATTTATAAACAATCAATGAAGTTACAAATAAAAAATATTTTAAATAGTTTTTAACACATTGTACGTATGAATAAGTAATTTCGTGGCAATGATTATTTTGATAAATACCTATGTACTTATCGTTATCCTGAACTAATATGGAACCACATTGAAATCGGTGAAGATGAAAATTCTATAATTCATTGTTAAATGATCAATTAAGTTCGTAAATACACAATTATTATAATTACATACCAAGTCAAAACATATTGTAAGTTTTATTATAATTTATGTGAACTTTATGAAACATAGTAGTCTCGCAAGGCCTCTGATATATAAATTCAAAAGCAACTCCCGAAGAGTTCCTAATCCAAAAATTGTAAGAAATTCTTTCGCATCGCTTATTCAAGCACGTGGAAAAACGTATCATCTCAAATCTAACAAGCAATTATTTAACGTTCATTGGTACATTGGTTTACGCAATTCAGTTTCCAGAGGTAAATAGTTCGAATTGTAAACGTATGTGTTCAATATAATGTCGGTATCATTAGGAATCATTTACTGACGTCAAATAATTTTTCTGGCATAAGAAAAATATATTTTGCTTATGAGAAATGAGGCAGGATAAATGTATAAAGTTCTACGCACATTAAATTAACCGCAATCCCACTCGACTCTAACTCGACGCCTTTTGAAATAAATAATTTTTCATGTTCCTTAACGTTGAATTATTAACATTTATTTGACAGAACTGTGAGAATATCAGTATGCTCTAGGCCTACTTAATTATAAGAAGAGACCCTTGCTCAATAGTGGGCCATTAATGGGTTGTAGCCTAATTCTAGCATTTTTTACAGAACTGAACCTCGTGTTTAATTGCCGATACAAAAAACAAATCTGAAGTATTTGAAAAACTGTGGTCGTGGTAGCTCAAATTTTGGGCCTTTTGCGAATGAGTCCCTTTACGACTACAGGTCGTTTTGTGAATAGGTCCAAATGCGACTAAGCCAAATATTTGATTTACAATATTTTCATATAACGATAAACAAGAGAATTTCTGTCAGGACAACTAGATTAGCCCAGGCTAAACTGGTTTATCCTATCGGGTTTAGGACGAACTAGTTCAGCCCAGGCTATACCAGTTTATCCTGTTGCATGTAGAAAGAATCAGTTTAGCCTAGGCAAAACTCGTTTAACCTGAAATCGGGTTTATTATATCTATCAACTTAAACTTGCCGCCCACAACAAATATTATATATATCGGACCTAGAATAAGACTCGGAATAAAAAAACCAAAGCAAGATAGAACAAAAACGCACATCATTTTTGAAATCGATGGTCAAGAATCATGATTCTGTACCTACAGACATTTTTCGGGAATCTGTTTTATGGTATGCCGCTTGAAAACTGAGTAATTCAAACAAAACATTAACAATTATTAAGTAATCCTATAAAAATAATGCACTTAGTAGTTTCTATTAAGACCCGGATGATGCAATGGTTAACATGCCGGATCGCTGTTCCGAGGGTCTTGGGTTCGATTCCCAGCGAGACGGAAATTTGAATGATGACTTTAAATTTCCGTTCTCGTCTGGGTGTGTGTCCTTGTCTTAGAGGTGTTGTCCATGGCACCCACGACACAGGGAATCCTAGTGTAGGGCTATGAGTGCGAAGCATTACATTTTTATTTTATAATGCTCGCTAAAATTTCTCTTGCAAAACATTTATATACCTGAAATAATCTATAATAAATTTTTGACGCATATTTAAACAGGCTTAGTGTGAAATACGTGTTCGTGTGAACATTGATTCGCTCCGGGAATTAAGGGATCAGCTACGGATACGCATCAAATCCATCCATAACATCTTAAGTATTATGAATGGATTATAATAAATTCAGAGAGCAAAAATCTGTCTGATTTTCTTGCAGACATGTGAAAAGAAAAGTGAGATGGAAATGAAAGAGTATTATTGTACATCTTTTATTACATCATCTATAACTCATCGATATCAATACGTGGAATATATTCATTAAAGTGTTAATCTCATCGCGCTCATTCACATGCTCGCGAATCTTTGTACATTGCACGAATCGTGACAGGTTTAGACAATTTAGGAATATCACGAATGTGTCAAAAACTTCGCTTAGTCGCGAAGGTCCGTCCTACACTTGTGGGTGCGCTTATTCACCCAAATGTGTGAATCCTTAGCGGTATTCCTTGACGACGTGAACGGCTCAATGGTGAACATGCTGGTTCGCTGTTGTTTGTTGTTGTTCGCTGTGTTTGGTTTTTAGCGTTGCGGAAATCTGAATGATTAATTGAAATATCCGTTTTTGGTCAGAGTGTGTGCCTTTGCCTTTTGTGTTGTCCATGGTACCCACGACACAAGGAATCCTAGTGTGGGGGCTATGAGTGTGCAGCGTTATGTATTTATTATCATAATAGTAACAAGACTGTTGTAACGCTCATAGCGCGGCGGCTTGCTTTGATTTTAAATGATCGACTTTGTTTCTCTGTTCTGTGTCATTGTCTGAGCTAACCACAGTGGCAAAATGTTTAGGGCTCTTCTATACTTTTGAGGGTAGATATGTATAAAACAGGTTTTCGTCATCGCAATCTATGAGTTGGTAAATTGGGCTTGCTGGGCTCGGGTTTAAATTCATATCTGTACCAAACGTCATTAAAATTGGTACAGTAGTTTAGGGCTATTTAGGTAGTTTAGAGCTGCTTTCACATTTATACTATCTGTAGGAATAAATTTAATATAAATTTATTATTCATAACTTACGTGAAACAAAGTTTCTCAGCTAGCTCAAATATAAAATTTCAAGGGAAAACGAAACTTATCAAAAACCTATTTTCAGCGGATTTCGTCGTAAATACTTTTGTTGGAAGGTTGCGGGTCATCTGTCGGCTTTGTTCAGCTAGCCGTTGCCAGCCGAAAAAAAGTAAAAATGTTCGCAATTCAAATATTTACGAGTGGCTAAGGGAACAAAATGTACGGCTCGCGTCGTCCTTTCTCGTTTCGTTGTTGTCTTGCTGAGAACTAAATCCCGTTTCGTCGTCTGTGTTTAAAAACTAAGTATGTCGTTCATAGGGCTTTGTGTGCTGAACGCGTAGATTTTTAAAGTTTTAAGCCATGAGAGCATTATTCAAACTTTTCAGACTTGGTCATATAAATAATGCTGGCTGAATGGTCTTTTTAATGAAGAAATACTATCTGTCTGTTACGTTTGTACCTTACATTAAAATCTGAGATGAAATTTATAGTAGAGATAGAGACTCGGCAAAGGATATAGGATAGTTTTTATTTCGGTTTAATGTTAATGAGAGAAGCATATAGGCAAGTTTTTATCCCAGAATTCCCATGGATTCATAACTAACGCCGGTACGAAAGTCCTACTACATAAATAGGCAATTCACAACATGTTGCAATAGAGGGGCAGTATAGTGAGACGTCTATTTTTGCATTATGTTGTTATTGCTTATATTGTTATTTTTACATTATTATTTTGTTATTTACTTGTGTTCAACTGAAGTATTTAGTATTTACGCAGTAAACCTGAATGAACAAATGTTAAAAGACGTTACATAAATGCACGAAAATTTAACCTTTTAGCTGGCACGGCATCGCTCAGTATATTGTTTGCTTTAATGTTCTACCTAACAGGCTAGCCACAATCATCCTTTTAAACCCAAGCGAAATGTTTTTTACCCGAGCACGATGCGAACTAGGCTAATGTGTTTATAAGACTTTGTGTGTAAGTTTTTTTACTTTGTGGTGTTCTAGAGACTTAACTAAAATTCTCGAGATAAAATCAGCGATAGCTAAGTGAATTGAACGTTAGACTCCTGAGCAGAAAGTTCTAAGTGTGAATCTTGCAAATTCTGATTTTCAAACTAAGCTTGTGTGTTGAAATTGATATCAGACTTGCTTCATTAAAGTGGAACGTTGTGAAGAAATCTGCTTTCCCGTGAGATTTTCATCACGTTCTTAAGGTGGTATGATTTGTTGAAGCCATGGCGTATTTTGACTTCCAAAAAGTGTTTGTAAACCTACATTTCTATTCATTCATTTCTTATTTACAAAGCGAGGTGTTTCAGCTTCGATTTCCGGTCAGGGTAGATATTTGTGACTGATAAAAGTTTGTTTTTGAGATGCAGTTGTCTAGTAAGAAGTTATGAAAATTATGAATGTGTAACCCTCATTATTAGTCATTATAATCAGTTTATAAAGTTGGTGTGCTACAACGAACTTTTATGAGAAAGTAATAGTAGGTAAGTAATAATTAAAAGTGCCGTCATTAAGTCTCTGGTCACGATCTTCGAGAGGCTATTCCCCAAATTGGAGGGTCCGTACCACCGTTACACGTTCCTTGATTACACCTCCAATGGAAGTAAATTAAGGGAATGTAGTCGACGATAAAAGAAATTTAACCCTTTTAGGCTTTACCAACATTTTTCTCTTTTAATTTAGCAATTATGTCTGGTAAACAAATAGGTCAAGTCAAGCTTGACTGACGTTCCGTAGTGGAACGTTTTCTCTTACCTATTTTAATTGATTTCAAAAAATTTGGAGGTAATAAATTTTCAAGTGTCTTAATTTTCACTGGGTGTATCGCTTTTGATGATGTTTTTAGACGAATCCCAGTCCCATTTAAGTTTGAGCAAAATCTGACAAGTAGTTTTTGATGAGCTGTAAAATAAGTATTTTTGGAGGTAGCGCTCCTATTCTAAAGATACCCAATTTATGCATTTATAAACTTGCAGAATCGGGACTCAGCTTTTATGCATATTTTTTTATATGAATTAGTCTTTTAAATACGTCATGGAAATCTGACAGGCATGGCACACCACGGGATATTTTTATTCTTATTCCAAAGCAAAGGATAATACGTTGCGAAAAAATACGAGTATAATTTTTGAAAATTAGTTTCGTGCAGATTTTGAACTTTCGTCTCTCCGCTCAGAAGTCCGACATTCAAACCACTAGGTGATCTCTTCTCTTCGACATTAATACAAACGTCATTATTAATTTCAATAACTTAAGTTGTTAGATTTGTTTTTAACGACTTCAAATAAGAAGGAGGTTCTCAATTCGACCGTATATATGCTTTTTTATGTACGTTTAGCGATTATTTCGTCGTTTATGAGCTGATTTTGATAATTCTTTTTTTGTTGTAAAGTAAATATGCGCA
Organism: Hesperia meskei straton; assembly: GCA_018248915.1. Lineage (NCBI taxonomy): Eukaryota > Metazoa > Arthropoda > Insecta > Lepidoptera > Hesperiidae > Hesperia > Hesperia meskei. The sequence goes on along the minus strand of DWJQ01000448.1, from coordinate 97 downwards.
GTGCGGTCCCCTGATAAGGGCATCAGGATCTGATGATGGCATCTCAGAGAAATCGAGGGGAACTTTCGAAAATTGTATGGACAACTAGTGTGTTTGT
>DWJQ01000447.1:0-14395 GCA_018248915.1 Hesperia meskei straton | reverse complement strand
AACACGCAAAACATCTGCCCGCGCCCGCGCCGCCGCCGCCGCCGCGCCGCTGCCCGCAAGATTCGAGGCCGCGGCCTGAGAGAAGAAGTGCTATCGATGTCTACTATATATACATACCTCCTCTCCTATTATAAAACTGTAAAGGTAGTGTTTGTAAATAACGTGTTATAAAATAATATTTTAAATAATGTACGAGTAATAATCATATAAAATGAATTGCGTAAGGTAAAATTATATTTGAGTATAGTATAATACTATACTGTTGGTAATATACTTAATCTATGTTGTAATATGCTTATTAAAGCGTACTATGAAGAAGACGTCAGATGGTAAGTGCTGGCCATCGCTCACACACATCAACAGTACTAAAGGCAACACCTCTGTGCTGGCAAACAGAAAAACAGAAGAAAGACGTACGGTCACGTTTAATATAATACCTACATAATTGAGATGACGCAAAAATCGTCACTAAACCTACAAACAGATCGCATTGTTTTTTAGAACAAGTAACCAGGAAAACCATTAGGAACCATTACAGCATCATTTTCAGTAGCATATCCATATAATTATATTGAAGTATAACCTGCACCTTTTGAGTATGGAAATGTTACTCTTTCTTTCCGCGCAGCCCTGGTGGATCGAGTTGTGCTATTACCGACGTTTAGGGCCGTTCCGTCCACGGCCCTTTAATAAGTCGAGTCGTAAATTGTCGTCAACAGCAGATTCCGGATCACGGGTCACTCATATTTTTTTATATTTCACTTTCCACTTTTTACGTCGCGACCGAAGAGTTGCGTATTGCACAAAATAGACCTCTTTAATTGAAACCTTTACATTCGTTTCCTCTGTGGGTTCATGCAAATTTTTCAAGGTACATATTGCGAGTATTAGGCATACGTGCAAAATGTGTTATGTCAGTAGTTTGAAACACAAAAAGACAAACGAAAATGTAAATTACATTTATTTACTAATAACGTCGCATTTATCGATACGCTTGTTGTAATAATGATGTCAGATGTGGAGTAAAAATGATAAAAATCCATAAATTCTCACCTTACCTGGTGTTTATTAGTTTAAGGGTCGTAAAACTTTTATGGAACACATACGAGTACCGCGGTCTCGTCGGCAGTCATGGAGGCCTTGTTAGTCAATACTTCTCCACGGTATACGTTAAGTGTAAAATCTGTATACAAATATGTACCTAAGTGCGGGAGGATAGAGTGAGTTATAAGTTAGGCAACGTTTAACCCTTTATTTAGTACTTATTCTTTTCAGTCTCAAATTGATATTGTCGCATAAATCAGGCGAGATGGGCGAGATGTAGCAAAAACAGTGACGGACGGACGGATGGCCGCGATCGTACTACCTCGTTAATTAGCCACAGATAGACAATCTTAATGAACTACTCATAGTTTTTATCAAACTTCCTGCGAGGATTTCGCGTGTTTCGTTAATATTGATATTAATCATGTTATTATTTAGTTACATTGTGAGTTGTGACCTTTGTCGTGGAACAAATGTGCCGTGGGCGTGCGGGGCGCGGGCGGCGGGGTGTGTGTAAAAAGTGTAAGTTGATATAATTAGGAGTGATTAGTGCTGCCGCCAGAATTATTATCGTTAGATTCACGTACTGTGACCGTTTACTACACGATTTCAAGGCTTATTTATGTTTAAATAATTTTGTTATCATACTAAATTGGGTTATAAGATTAAAACAGCTCAAAAAATGTTCGAGCATTGTTAATTGTTTATTTTTAACTAATTTAATATAATACAACAAGAAACTTGCTTCTTAAGCCCTTTCAATTTCAAAGTTTTGTTAATAATATCAAAAAACCTTAAATTAAATTTATTTCACGCTGTGTCTGGTTTTACCTGATCGTTTTTGTAAGTGTCGTAACGTAAGTCAACGGAGTGACCGATTCATTTGAGGTATTTAGTAAAGTGACTTCTATTTAGTTGGTAACTCTACAACCTAGGCGCAACCCTTCCGCGCGGCCAATAATGAAATCTGGGGTGTGAAATAAAAAGAAAAACTCTCTTAATTAAATTTTCTTTTGGGAGAATTTAATAAACGTAGGGTGAGCACATCCGCCGCTCGGAAATTCTTAATTTATTTATTACCGTCCGTTACAAGTAGGTACTGCCGCTGCCGCCGCCGCCCGGCCCGCTTACAGTAACACGCAACTGGCCTTCCAACACCGTCTATTGACGGTTGGTTTCAGCGATGGGCAACTCATGATTGGAACTGGAGGCCTTATAATATTATCACGAGAACATTTTGAACAAATGAAGATAGAAATAGAGCGTTCGATGTAATCGATAGAATCCGTAATTATGATATATTTTGTGCAAAATTTAAAAGACAATATTGTTATCTGTAATCATAATTAGATTTTGTCCATATGTGATCAGTTTTGTTGTAAAGTAAGTTTGTTATATACCAGACTTTAGTTAGATTCAAACGAACTATAACGAGGTCTACATCACTCACTACCACGCAGCAGATCAGTTGAGAAATTAGTGACGTGAATTAATTAGACGGCAGTTACTGCGGCTTTAGCACACGTGTGTCCTGATGCAGTGCAATTACAGTTCGTAAGTTCACAAGTAAGTCAAATGCATATAGGTAACTAGCTTTTGCCCGCGGCTTCGCCCGCGTGGAATTCGTTTAAGTATATCGTGAACCGGGGAAGTGGGGAAGGGGGTACGTCATCAACTATCTTCCTGGGAAAATTCGTCGAAATCGGTCAGGCGGTTTAGATTTTTCATACAAACTTTCATCCCCTATTTCAAGCCTTTAGGGGTTGATTTTTGAAAAAAAACGTAGCCTATGTGTGACTCTGGGTCTTCAACTATTTTAATTCCAAATTTCATCCAAATCGGATCGGTGGTTTAGCCGTGAAAACTTCACAGACAGACAGACAGACAGACTTTCGCATTTATAATATTAGTATGGATGTTCCACCAACCGTATCTCACAGAGAGCATACTCGTAGCTCTTTTTCGTAGCATTCAAAGAGCGACTTAATAATAATAGAACCGATGATACACGATGTTAAATGTACCTATAAATGTTTACTTCTTAGTATAATCTTCTTTAACTTCCGCCTCGCTGGGAATTGCACGCAGGATCTACGAAACGCAGTCTACCGTTGCGCTACAATCATCCTCAAAATTGTTAAAGAATTCATTTCATAGAATATAATAGCCACTACAATACATATCTAATATAAAATTAGTGAATCAATAACTAATGTAGGTAACAGATAGGATGGTCGCAGACACCTAGAGCCGACACCAGTGTCCACACGGACCCGCCAGTGTCGCAACTTAAATGTCACATTTGTTTTCATTGACGTTTATAATAAACGATCGGCCTCAACCTAATTATAAGTGTTAGCTACTCGAGGTCTAAGCAAATGTTAAGATTTTTGTTGTCGAGGCATTCGTTTTGTAGGAGGCAAATAAATTGGCATTACCTTGTGATCGGAAAGTCGGTCTCGTTCCGTAGAGGATCCCGCGCACAGCTCGATGGTATACAAATTAATATGAACTAAAAAATGAACTAAATAGTTATGTTATCTTACATATTATGCAGGTATAACACATTTCTAACTGATCCATGTTTGTAAATGGAAGATGTTTCCGATTTACTTATTATTTCTACCCGAGGCGAAGCGAGGGCGGTTAGATATGTACCAGTTAAGAATATCTGGAAACTAATACACGGGAGTCAAGCATAAATAAGAAGACTACTAGGAACTGATGAAGATAGGTACCCTCGTGTGATTGTCACTGTACCAGGAGATCATGTCAGGTGGCATTAGCATAGCAACGTAGTCCGCATCAAAAATGGAAGATTTGGGGCGAACGTTTAGTCCAGCCTCATTAAAACAAAGTCCTATAGCTATAGCTGGCTACATTTGAACTGTGGGCATAAACACGCGAATAGCAAGCGATGCGCGGATAGACGCTGGGCGGTGCACGGAGGGCAATATTTAAATAAACACTTAGCAACAATAAACGCGATAATGCCAGTATGCCACTGCCGCGCCGCGCCGCGCCGCGCCGCGCACGCCGCGACGCGCCCCGCTAGTACCGACCGCAAAAACAATACTATCATTGTTAGAATTGATTTGTAAAGGATAACAAGAACACTGTTTTAATATTAATATTTTATCAATAATTAATTTGCTGTTGCTTTGTACATTTCTTACTTATAGGATACGGCGTTTAAGAATTATTGCTATGGTACCGAACTTTTAGCTTTTTTGTGTTGTTATGTTCAAATTATTCTCTTTTTTAGCGATATATTACAATACTTATACATGTTGGCGCGGCAGTACAGCATTAGTACCGAACGCTAACCTCGCGGTATTCGTGGGTGTGCATGCACTAAATCAGTCCAGACTTACCTTGGTGGAGCGGTGGGATGCCTGATGACCTCTTCACGCGACTTACGGTCCTTGCTCGACGGTTAATCTAGACCAAATTCAACACAAACACACACACGACCTTCGATATAGCGGACAAGCGGTTTAGTAGTAATCCATAGGAAGAATATCCACGACAGTGGAAGAACAGCGGCGCGGTTGGGCTCAGAGAGCAAGCGGTTGATCTGGTAGCCAGAATATGACGAACTACTGACTAGTTACTGTGCGACGATATTTAACCGTCGCGTTTGTCAATAAAATGAGGGTGGATATGAAAATACGCCTTAACGGCGCGAACAATACATATAATTAAAATAGAAGGCTATTACTATTATGTAATGAAAAATGTTAAAAATTGATAGATCAAATCTTAAATATTTACCATATTAATTTCCGTATGTTAGGGATAAGCTTCAGAAAATATTACCTACCTACTCATGTATCACAGTGCTATCATCCAGACCCTTCTCTGGAACGCAGTTAGTTCTTTGCCGTAATTACTCGTACCTATTACAGCACTACACTTCTTAATTGAACATAAGCACGTTCAAAGTTTTTGTTATCTTTATAATAATAATTGGACAGCGCAAAGATATATTGTTAATATCTGTATCCCGGCAACTAGACAAACACTCTATTTACGTCAGATTGTTCATCAAAATGTACCGCAATTCTAACACAACGTAATATTTCCACAAACCTAGCTCGTAAAAATTTCTGTAACAGGCGCAAGACTCCAGTACTATATCGTTTTTGTTGGCCTAGAGCACCTTAATTAGACATTTAACGAAGCTCGAGGGGATACCGCAGAATTTTATAATCTGTGGAAATGTTTGTATTTTTTTCGTTGGTAACGCAAAAAGCGCGGCGGAACTTATCAACCCACACGCTGCCGTAATTGCGGATACCTATATAATTACAGAAGTAACTATTATTATGGTCGCCGTCCGTTCCGCCATGGCGCGACTTGCGCTGCGCACCATACCCGTGAACCTTACTCCACGTATCATACTCTCATGAATAATGTATGGCGCTCCAAATAATATACGATTACAGCGAAGGAAAATGCACTTTCTTTGTCTTGCGATGTTTTCGGCCGCCCGAATTCGGGTAACGGCCGGCGCCCACGCGCGACCCGCTGCCTGAGATCTTTATAAAACACATCAAAATTAAGCAAGTGTGACGGTGCTCGTCCGACGCACGAAAGCGTCGTTAATGATATAACTAGAAGAGAAGAGAATTAATTAAACCTTTGTTGAAAGAAATTTAAAGAGACATTAACATTCATCTCAGTTTAGAACATTTAAATCGCGTCGACATAAAAAATTATTACATCAATTTAAAAAAATTAGCAAATGATAAGAGCAAGCAAATTATTACCTAGTATGAACGGTATGGTACCAAGTTGGCTGTCCGTGGAAATTAACATAAGCTTAACATACAAAACGAGTATTGGACAAATAACTTGCCCGTATTCATTTGCTTTATCGAGAACGAAAAAAACATAAAACTTATCTTTTAAGAAGTACTACAAAAGTGTACCAAAACTTTGTACTTCGCGATACATCAATAACATGGTACTTTGGTGTTGAAGCGAGCACATCGCGAGCGAACCAAATGTCTGCAGATTTCTAAAAACTCATTCGTCTTCAGCGATCCTTAGACTTAATGACCGTATCCTGTTTCTTATCTCAGATAAGTGGTCACGCGGCCACGTGGATAATGGTTTTAGAAATCGGCCGCGGTGGTGGTCATTGCCAGCACCTACTCTACTAGGTAATGGCTGCTCAGCACGCCACCACGCCACCACACATAGGTACCATCCTAGTAACGTACATTATCTCAATTTTTTGCAATCAATACTCAGATGCTGCTAATGATACAAATTCCTTAAATTACAATCCGCTTATTAATGTTGTTCTCTTGTATTTATTTTGTTTTGTTCATGGTACGAGCTCTTGCTCCGATGCCCGCTACTACTGACTCGTGAAAACCAATATCTACCTACTAATGTACTACTACACAGTACTACTACAGTATCTGTCTCTGTGCAATCGTTGAACTTGAAGACGGTTACAGATGATTTCTTTTTGGGATTTAGATTTGCCTTTCGTGTGTCAATATTCCCGACCCGTTTGTGCAGGTCTAGAGACAGCGTTCAATTAGCCGTAATCAATTCAACAACTAATTCATTTGCTAGCCAAGGACTTCGTCTGGTTTCGTGCTGTCCACTTCTCAAGAAACACAAAAAGTTGAAGCGCTGTGACACGGTCGCGTGAGCGCCGCCGAGGCCGGGTAGGGCACCGTCACGCCCAACGTTTCTCATCATTACCATTCCGTGTCCCATTACACAAATAGCTATGGAGAACAATGGGACAAGTGATTTGTGCAGGTTTTTTCGCGCCGTTACTGGATGCACCGTTTTTTTGACGATTCGTTTTTAGAAACCATTAATCATCGTGTCCGAGCGCGAGCGCAGGCAGGTTACGTAACGAGTTGCGGTCACTTTAATTAATAACTGACTTCACTGCCACCTGTTACTCTCAATGTTAAGCATGGTGTATGAGCACACAATCAACATTTGCTCCCCGATTTCATTAAGTGAAATAATGGCGGATTACGCAAGCATTTAAGAAATTTAATCTGCGTAGGTACTTGCCAAAGTCGTTGATGGGCGAATTGTTTTTTGATCTGCTTCACATTGATAGTACAAATGGGATAGCTTATAATGAATTGCGATTTGTATATTTTATCTATTTTTTTTATTTTACATATCAATAAGTGCAGTGAACTTATTGACATCGATACAGTTCGTTATATTTCTGTTCTCAATCGTGTATCAATGTATCCTCCTCTTTACATAAATAAACGCTAACACACTCATACCCCCGCAGTAGGTTACCAGGTACCTGTGTCGCGGGTGGCATGGACTACACATAAACACATCACAATTACACCCATGACCCGAGTACAAATATTTATCTGCCACATAAATATCTGCCCCGGCCGGGAATCGAACCCGGGACCCCCCGCGTCGCAGGCAGGGTCGCTACCAACTAGGCTACAGGGTCGTCAACATAATTTTGGCAAGGTGATCATTAAAAGTTTGAAAACATTACCTAATGGTCACTTTTACTTCCTTTACAATTAACAAACAGATCGTTTTAAATATTGGCATGAGCTTTTGTTGTTCTGTACAAACAATATCGTTTATTCAGAGACCCACTCAGAAGTCCTGTACCTACAGACCTTTCTTTGATAACACGTTTAAGTTTTATAAGCAAATAATAGACATAAGACACGTCAAAACGAATTAGAATGTAGTCCCGAGTCCAGACTGGAACAATGCTGGGCTATCACTCAGGACGCAGTGCGTAGGGTCATTGTATCCATTTGGTGGCTGGCGGACGTCTGAGCATCCCTAACACAATAAACAAACAAAGCAGCGCCATTCCACATGCGGATCACGCGCGGCCGCCGCGCCGCCGCCGCGCCGACGCGACGCCGGGTAGCGCGTGTGCGGGGGGCCTAACGCGTCTTTTTGTCACTTACATGGTGACAACAAAAAAAGACTTCTTTACATATTTCTATGGGGCTGGTGACGAGAGCTAATCAGGTAATTTAAGGCGTTGTGTGTTGTTAGGATGGGTCTACATGGACTCCGATCGCATGTTGCTTTTATTATAAATCTTACGTTATCAATTCAATGTAACGTGAACATTCTAACTAAACACGTAACAGTAAGAGCAGAGTACACTTTTTGGAAGTGATCATCTAAGTTCTCAGAGATTTCTAGGTACCTTGTGTCTCTTCATCCATACCTATGACCGAATTATAACAAGTCTCTTACCAAGAATTATTAACTGGACTATTACCAACAACAACTTATAGCACTAACTATCACTATCAATTCCTAAATATTCATACTTACCTACTTAAAAATAACCATAACCAACGAATCCTAGTCCCGATGTGTTCTATATCGGTCATGGCCGGCTATGGAAGGGTGGTGTTGCATGCTCGTTTGCGACCTTAATTCCAAAAAAAATAACATCAAGCATCCCTTTAAGCTGTTAGTACTCAGGTAAATAAGTAAATGGAAATTGAAAAAAAACTCAAATGCAAAACGGTAATAAAACTGCATGTTGTAAAACAACCGATAAATACTAGTAACCGTGGGCGATAGATGACAGCCGCGGCGAGGTGTCGGCACTCGGCAGTCTCCAGCCAACATTAGCATTATACTTAGTTGCGAGGCAGTGGTCAGCCTTACACCGCGCGCTGGGTTGTGCAATACGTTTATGTCATATTTACATCTAGATCGCTTCCGCCAATGATAACAACCTTTCTATCGTCGACGTGACGGGGAATAGGTTCGATTAACTGTCCTAGTTGGTAATCGAACCACGGCCTTTTATGTGTAATCGATGGTATCCGGTGTTATCGGTGCGTTCTTCTCCTAAAAGCCTCCTTTTCCTACTTACAGATACGTAAACTTAGCAAAGGATCCTAACCCAATGTCCCAAGTTCCCCGCGCCATATAAGCCCAATAGCGAAGCCCTGAACCCTGAAATAAAGATCCGAAGCAAATTGTTTATTAATATTCACTTCATCTTGCGGCAAGTCAAATAGCCGTGTATTTGTATTCATTATCCTCGGCGCGCCGGCCGCCGCCGCCGGTGACACGGTCGCACGCCGGACGGCACGGCAACGCAACGTGACGTCAATATAGACGACTTTATAGACGGCATTTCAAGTTTCAAGTAGATTTTAGTCTCTTTGTCTTTTTAGTCTTTAGCTAGCTTTTAATCTAGCTTGAGTTGCGCTCGCGTTTAACCAACGCTTTAAAGATTTTTTTTTAATCTCCAACCTGTGACACCTCAAAATATTCTGAAAGTACTACTAGGATATTTGGGCATTAACCGTGTAGATATTATTTATTTATCATAAAGTTTAAGGTCTTCAACATATTATTTTTCTGTGTCTGACTATAAAATTTATGTTTCGATATCTGTACAATAAAAGGTAGACCGAGTTACAAACCCTTCTCGCCGCCACGTGAGTGGACCGTGCTCATTATATTACCTAATATGAAAATACTTAATCCGAGCGAGCTAAATAGCAGTACTTAATCAATAGTGAATCTGAACATTAAGTCCCCCACGCCGCCGATACGTATCGAATCAGAGTGACGTCTCATTCGTCCGATTTATTACTCGTGTGCGCTGCAACCGCTTCTAATACAACAAGGGACGCAGCGTAGTCGAACTCCATACAAAACTGCATTTAACTAAGCGGTACATCAAAATGAAGCGCGTGTTTCAAATAGACTGTGGTCGTTCGTAGTACAGAGGCAGCAATCAGCGTAGCGGCTACGGGCGGTGACGCAACATTTTGCACGGCGTTCGAATCCCGCGGCGACGATAAATCACGCCGTCCGACAAGCGAACAAAGCCGCGTAACGCGCCGTGTCTTCGTGGATTTTGAGCGATTTCGGTTTATAATCATTTTTCATCTGCTGCCGCCATGAGCCGGAATTTTACGCTAATCAGAACCACTTTGTCCGGATTCAAATCGACGCACGATTCATCATGTTTAAGTCTTAATCGCTTGCGTTGCTATGACGTCACGGTATAGTTTGCCGCAAATATCGACAACTACATCCCTTGTTTACATCTCAATAAAGTAAAATTAAATACAATTTATTTTAAAACACGAAAGTAAAAGTCATATTATATATTATTAACCCCATCATCTCTCCAGACCTGACTCTACGTACTCCCAACCAAGGCGCGTATACTGAATGAATGACTTTTTAAATGTCAAACTACACCATCGTTTCAACAAATCCCTACGGTAACTCATCTTGGAAGAAGAAGCGGAAAGAAACTCAAACGGAGCTGCTTTTCCTTCTCACAGGTACAGATGGAATTTACTACTACCTGCGTCTAAAATACGAAACTCATTATGCAAGCTGTTTCATCTTTATGACAATCATTAAGTGCGTAATAACCTTTCGCCACAAAATGGTTTTAACATAAGTTTACAAACAGTAGAACACATAGAAGCTGGCATTGAACATGTAGATAGATGCTGGTAGTCGGTACCACTAGCTAGCACTGGCCAGTAGCGCGGCGTGCCGTGGCGTGCGGACTGGGCCTTGACCGCGCGGATCCTGCGTGATCGCTGGGCTCAAGGCCCCTATGAGAGAGCTGGTACTCCCGACGTGTTGCAAGTATCTACAATGTACTCGCTGCCACTACGAGTAACTGGGGCAACGCGGCAACGCTCGGCTGCAACCTTAGTCGTGGGCTTCTTCGTGTTGGTTTTATTTAGGGTTTGGGTGTATTTGCAGGTATATTGTGTAGATTTTTAAATCTACTGATCTCTGATCTTACAGATATTTGTTGTTCAAGTAATGCCCTTAAAATTTCCCTTTCTTTGTTGAACGCAACAACGTATCGATGGAGTCTTTTGCGTCCCTAGCGAAAATTTTATTACATGCGATATTATTAAATTACTGGAAGCAATTACTTATTATAGTAGCCAGTGCTTCAGTATATTCACTCAATTTTAATTAATATATTCGTTTATTATTTTATGAGTATATCGATTTACATTCAATAACAAAATAAATATAATTAATTAGTGTTCGAACAAAAATAAAAACGGTCACCTTAAACTTAGCCTCGCTGTCGTTACTTGAATAAAAAGTAGTAATTTATACTGACTAAAGTTCTAGCAGTCTCTTTCAATTAAGATAATAGGCCTAGATCGACACGTCTACATTATTCCAGCCTTTTCAACTGTATTTTATTATTTGCCCATAATCCCAGCTGATGCTGACTTGTGATATTGTATTTTTTGATATAAATATATTCTCAACTATTTTTATATTCTAATCCACTGGAGCATGTAAGAACACTTTAATCTAAATATAAATAAAATCGAAAGGTCACTAAGTATTCATAAAATATCGACCTCTTGATGTATGAACATCTTTGGCAAGGAGATAGATCATATTTGGTAGCCGTCTGCTAAGAACGGACTTTGTAATATTCCACTCCTTAGGGGCCAAAATAGGGTTGAATCTCGCTTGAAACTTCATCGGTTTTAAAGCAGACACTATGAAAATTGGGCTTGAGTAGAAGCACCTACCTACTTTGATGTGGGCGAAGCCTTAAGCAGCAGATAGTAAATCACATTTAGGTAGGTATATACTCTTCAATTATTTTAAGAGAGGGTTCAATTTTACATGTTTTCTACATATCAATGAAACCCGTGCCTGATCTAGTACGTTACAAAATTCAACGTAACTACAACAATGTTCAAACACTGTATGTCGTAGTATGTTTCAGCACGTAGTGGACACAATATCCTGCACTTAAATACTTCCCATTCCCTTCGGACGCGACTTCCGCTACTGACTGCAGCGCAACTAACATGTGTCAGGCTTTGATTGCTTTCAACAGGGGTAACATTTGATATCTTAAAAACATTGCTGGTCATGAATTGAATTGAAATTTTTAGTAGTGTTTTACTAAATTTCGTAGCACAAAAAAAAATAGACCTCCAAGTTGTATCAATTAAAGTAATATTAAACTGTAGAACAGTTTAAAAACGTAACATTATCGATTAAGTTTAAAACGACTGGTTTGAAAGACATTGGAAAATGCTACGTTTTTTTAAAGACACTCTTGTATTCATAATCGATTCCATCCATTACAGTTAAACTTTCAACTGGTCGGTGTATCATCGGTAAGTCTGAATAGTAAGATACAAATTTTTACTGTGTTAACTAGGATCATGTTCCTCTTTTATTTGAAAGCTATAAATGCTACCATTGGCTCGGGTCCTGTGAGGTTAAGTTAACGACGTAAGACAGCTTCTCCCGTGTAAGAGTCCCATGAGTCACTGAAATCAAGCCGCGTACACCGGTAGGACATGTTAGGTACCCACATATCGTTTATACCTACCGCGAATTTGGAATTGCTACTTCCAGGTAAAAACTTTATTATCTTTGCTCACATTTCAATTTAGCTTATAAGCTAACTTTACTTACAACATTTTAAATTCTAGTCGTCAATCTGCAATGCACTTTAATCACAGGAGCGTAAAGCTGACTGTTTTGTGGGGTGAAATTAAAACAAATTCCATTGTTATTCACCGACAGTGATCAGAAGACCTTTGGTCAGAGCTCATGATAAATAAAGGCGGCGAAAGGCCACCGGGAGCCGCTTATTAATGATACGTGGTGGACGGTACGCAGTACACACGCCCTCCTAATGTTAACTGCATCATTTGTTACTAATAATCCGGATACATTCTGTGTCAAGATCACTGCGTTACGTGTGGCAGACATCTCGTGAAGAAGCCTCATGATCCAACACTTATTGGGGATAGGTATGATAGGCAAGGTGAGGTACTCAAGTTATTCTAACGACGAAGGTATGAATGTACCTATTGGAGTGTTCAAGCGATGTGTAGTATCGGCTTGTAAGAAATCATATTAATGTGGCTTCAACCCATTAATGGCGCATTATTGAGCACAGGTCTCTTGTCAACATTGAGGAGACCTGGTATACTCCAGAGTATAAGTAGGTAATTCACTTCACAGGGTCACTACCAAATAGGCTAATATTCACCATACTATGTACCTAGTATTCTACAGTGTCGTGTACTAAAAAAAAGTTTATGTAACTCGAGAAGTGCTACGACATTCATGATTATATGTATTCTCATTAGGTAACTGTCGGGTGACACACATATCCAATTTGTTTGATCAATCAATGGTCATGTCAATTAGGCTTAGACGGTTTGCGGTGTTAACTCAATGCCTGCGTGTATCGTCCATACAACGCCTTGCAGGTGTTACCTGAGAACAACTTTAGCTTTTGCGTCATAAGAAGTCAGATTGAAAATCATATGGCGGATTAAACTCTGAAAGAGTAATAATATACAGTAACATCCATCATAATAATTGTGTACCGGAAAGAAAGGCGTAGATCCAGTTTCACTTGTTTTAAGAGACCATCTCAGTCCTGAAGGGTAGCAACGCATCTGTGGCTGAATGAGAACGAGACTTTTCCTATTTGATTCTTGTTCTATGTATGTTCATCAAGTTTGTTATGAGCAACAGCGTTAGGGTAGTGCCTGCTCTATGCTACCTTAATTCCATAAAAATATATAACATAAGTTTAAATGTATTTGATGTCTATTTTAAAATATTTAATTTAATTGTATTGACAGCAAGCTACATAGGTGTTACCAAGCCTCGGGTCGCTCAGTTAACGAACGTACGGCGGTACACTTGGCGCCGTAAACTTGTTGCGCCCTCGGGTTTTAATTGGGTTTGTATTCTCACCACTTTTTATTGCTATTTTATAGTTTATTTGTTGTTAGTTTTTTCGTTCCTGTGGGAAATCTTCAACATTTCTTATATTAATATTATGTAAAAGGAGTTTATTACTAATTCAAACAATACATGAATTTTGTATTGAGGTTAAGGTCAACACTAGTCAACCTTTGGTTAAGTTACAATTAACCTCTAGCGTAAGGGTTCTGATTACCGAGTGATTGAAACAAATTTGCTTGATATACGTCACTAAACTGAAGTCAATACGTTATCAAGACTAGACAATTATTTTTTTAATGTAAATCTAATATTAATTAAATAATAATTTACATCTAATAATGTACAGAAAAAATTTTGGCAAAATATTTTTGTAATTTAACTTTGAAAAATGTAAAACCAAAATGTAAATGAGAAATTTATTATTTCTAATAAAAAATAAATAAATATTATTTCTAGCTTTTGCCCGCGGCTTCGCCCGCGTGGAATTCGTTTATATCGCGAACCGGGGAAGTGAGGAAGAATCTTCTTGGGAAAATTCATCGAAATCAGTCAGGCGGTTTAGATTTTTCATACAAACTTTCATCCCCTATTTCAAGCCTTTAGG